>ML219200.1:0-13303 GCA_004785975.1 Popillia japonica
CTTATATAAACACTAAACCATTATGCACAACTATAATCCACTATACTGCAATAAACGATTAAGCTTCCAACGAATTCTGAGCTAAAAACCAGGTAGAGAAAATGAAGAAATATCTAGTTGTCGTTATATTAGCAATTGTGTCAACTAAATGTTGGGGACAAACTATAACCATTGATCAAGGTATATTAGAAGGGGCACAAAGAACTAACAGAGCAGGTGAAACTTATTACAGTTTTCAAGGCATACCTTATGCAAGTCCACCAGTTGGTGATTTAAGATTTATGGTAAGTAGTAACATCAGACAATTTAAAAACTAAATAACTACCATTTAGATGTATAATTTGTATTTATCTATCTTTAAATCATTTACTTTTTAGCCCCCACAAGAGGCTACAACATGGAACGGTACTAGAGACGCTACAAGTGATTTACCATCGTGCTATCAACAAAATGAGGATGGAGAAGTAGTTGGTCAAGAAGATTGTTTATATTTAAACGTGTACACGCCAGAAGTAAGTATTCAGTAAATTTTGACCGGTTTAGCCAATTAATATTAGATTAGATTGCTGCCTCTGTTCAAGGTTGCCAATTAATTCTGTTGTGAATACCCTTAATCTTTCAGTTCCATCTGATCTCAAAACTTCTGAGTTTCAATGTATTCAGCATAAAATTGCCATATATAACTGTTTATCTTGGACTTTTGAGGTGATACTTCAAAATAAATATCTAACGGTACTGAATATTCAGCCATAATGGCTGAAATAGTATTGAACTTAATGATTGTCTCAGTTTAGAAATGTTAGACCAGTGTGAGATGTTTTGATCGGTCTCTCTATGTTGGTGATGGACTGTTACATGGTTTTTGGTAAGGCCACAAAATGGCTTTGGTTTAATGTATTGGAACTGGGCGCCTACAACACCCCCAGTGTACTGGTACTTAGAATAGAATTTCTCTGTTCCTTTGTGCCAGATATTTGAGGCTTAAGATAGATAGTCCAAGGTTAGCTTTGATGATACGTTTTCTTATGACCTCCAGTGGTAAAGCTTGAATTGGAACTGTGGCTTCTTAATAATGGCACTGTGGGGCGAACAGTCCAATATCGGCTCAAAATTCAATTTTGGCAACTATGTAGTAAGAATAAAATATTAAGTGATTATGAATCCTTAAAACCTAAATTTTTGTAATCTACGACAATATTTTTTGCAGTTGTTTGCGTTAATTTGTTATCAGTCCTCAAAGTTGAACATTTATAAGCAACAGATCCATTGCACCATTTTACGCGCAACTTGGAACTGCTATTAGAATATGTTATGCGTTGAATATATGTACATATTGTTTGTATTTTATTAGTTTGGAAGAATGCATATGTGCTACGTAGAGGGCTAATTTTGGTTCTTTACAGTCAATAACTGCTTCAAATTAAATTGAGAAGCGAAACGATTTAATGAATGAGAAATTTTAACTTTTATTAGACATTTAGTAGTTCGCGCTTTTTACCGGTGGTTCGAAATTGCGATTTTTATATTCGTTAGTGTGTCTATTTTAAGAATCAGCAATAAAACTTGCGCCTCTTTAAAACATTAGATTTCTAACAGAGCGCTACGTAATAAAGTATCTTTTTTCTCGAGCGGTGTAGGTATCGTTCGTAAACATTATTCTTCGAGTTTACGTGCATATAGGCATACATATTTTGCTAAATACGCTATTCATATTGGAATACGTTTAAAGTATATGTGTAGGTGTCTAGTAAATTTTGTTTGTACTTAATTAATTGTCTATTTATTGGTAATGCATGATAATGCTTACCAACAATAATATCATGTGTCGCAAACCTCAATAATAACGTTTATCTTCAAAAAATATTATTTTACCTGTGGTGTGATTAGTTTATCATTTGTGTTTGTCAATATTTTCCATATAACACGTTTGTCGATTTACTATATAGGTAAAGGATTCAAATTCACTTTACATCATATTACCACTAGTAAGTGCACCGCAAAATTACTACAGTAACAAATTTGTCTGTGCAATATAATTTCAAAGTGAAATAAAATGATATATCAATCAAAGTAAACGACTTGTGTATGGCTTTCATCACACAAGGAAAACATATCTCAACTGCCGAAAAATTTTTAAAAGACAATTACAATCTAACCGAAACACAATTTACGTGTGTCAAGTCTAATATACAAAAAACTTTATTTCCCAACTTTAAAGCAAAATGGGCTGCGGCATCAAGAAAGAAAGATCGATTTATCGTCAATAACCAAGATTGGCTAAATAAGGACTACATATGTCTTTGATTTTGACAATGCGGACGGGTCCACACCAGAAATTTCTACGCCATCTGGAAGACAAAGAGGTAGACCATGCAAAGACTATGAAGAATCCTCCGAGTCTACAAAGAAAAGGAAAGCTACAAAAATGATTCGGCATCTGGAGTAGATCAAATTACCTTCTCATACTTACAAGTATTGAGATCAATTGGTGAAATTACACAAGCAAGAATGATTGAGAATGTAAAGTATTTGTCCCCTGAATTACAAAATGGTCTATTGAATTGGCTTGACAATGAAGGTCAAGATGTATTAAGTTTATCACAAGATGTAGCCTTAGTACATAGACTTAAACATGCCGAGGAACAAATACCAGTTGTAGATGAGAAAAGATGCAAAATACTTCCATCCTACAAAAGAATTGCAGAAGCTAAAACGGCATGTTATCCTGATGGGATAACTGTAACAGATACAAAAGCAAGTGTTATACTTCAAGAACTTCTAAATCATACACTAAGAAGGATCCTAAAAATTGACTATGTATATATATCGAATATCTTACAAATAATATTATACGTGAAATAGGGGTGCAATGGATCACCAGGACAGGCAAAGTATAAACAAGCTTTATCTGGTGAAAGTGAATTTATTTCAGATGCAAACCTTTTTATTGCTTCTTTAGTTCCTCTAAAGTTAGTTGATTCTGAAAAGAGTCAAGTAATATGGGAAAATCCGACACCCTCTTCCAACAGATATTGTCGTCCAATATCAATTGAGTTTACTAAAGAAACTCCAGCAAAAACAAGGGAAGTTATTTTAGGTATCGAAAATGAAGTTTCTGCGCTTCAACCTACCCAGGTGGTTATTTCTGAACAAACAACTGTTTCCGTAAAACACGAACTAATTTTAACGATGATTGACAGTAAGGTAACGCAAGTGTTGACTGATACACCTTCTTCTTCAGCATACACAATATGTCTCGCAAAGCCATCTGAAATGAATAATTGGGAACTTGTTAGAAGCAAACAGGATAGGAAAGAAGTTTACAGATTCGGACTTTCAACAGTACATTGCTGGATTAGATTTATGGAATGTATATTACATATTTCGTATAACTTACAATTTAAAAAGTGATCCGCTCGACGCGAAGAAGAAAAAAAAAGAAAAAGAAGGAAACGAAAGAAGAAATAAAAAGAAACTTCAGAGACGAGCTTGGGTTGATTGTCGATAAACCACGTCAAGATAGCGGGAATTCGAATGACGGAAACACCGTCAGAAGGTTCTTTGTTAATTACACATGTACAACTAATATAACTGGAGTAAGTGAATAGCTCATCAAAAGATTTTACATACTTTTACAAACTATGGCTAGCGGAAAACCTATTGACGCAAAAAAATTCGGGGAATATGCCAGCTTCTGTTCATAAGGTGTTAATCCATGGAGAAAACATCATAAAACATCTTGCCTTGCTACCATTGGGACAGCTTTCAGAGGATGTTCAGGAAGCACGAAACAAAGATTATAAAAATTTTCGCTTACACCATGCTAGAAAATGCTCCCGATCGTCAACAAATGAAGATGTGTTCCACACCCTCATGTATACTTCTGATCCATATATTTTTAGTAAACGTTGGTCTCAAGCACGAAAACTTATGGAATTAGATGATGAAGCTAAAGTTCTCTTACAACATTTAAGTGTAGAATCAGAAGAAAGTGTAAATAGTGAATAGAGAACATTTTTTGTGAATTTATTTTTTTTATATTGCATAATAGAAAAGAATAGAACATGTTTTTTTAATATTAAGTACCTGTATTGTATATTATTATTTATAAGCATTTTCTCAAGTTATGTTCGTATACAATTTGTTTGTTTGGCGCAGATTTACACAGTTTATTTTAATTATAAAACTGCTTGTATTCATTAACTTACATTACAAATTTGACTCCGATATATGCATTACTTTTAAAGTTATTCAATTTTGAGATGATATTTGCGTTTGCCCCATAGTGCGCCGTCCTCTTTGTTTGCTTGCTTATTTTGTTTATACCACATACATAGATGCCTAGCTGTTTTAAGTATCAATGTTTTAATTTTTTGCCACAATTCTTCTATTGTCATTTGCTCGCACTTCTGTTTATCGTTTTGTATTTCAATTCTTACGGTTTCCTCATATTTTTGTGCTATTTCCGTTTGTTGTAATTTATACGATTTTTCCGTGTCTTCCTTTCTCGATAATTTGAATTTTTCTTCTAATAAATAATGATCACTATGTATGTATGTATTTCAGCACCTCTTCTTACTTTTGTATCTTTCACCATCCTTCTATTATTTCTTTCTACCAGAATATAATCTATTTATTGATCTTTCGTTTTTGCCTGGAACTACTCTAGCAAACTTGAACTTTATGGTCGTAAAATGTGTTGGCCACTACCAAGTCATTAATTACACAGTAATCTATAAGTTTTCCCCCATTACTATTTCGTTCTTTTTCCCCGCTCTTCCCTATTACCTTTTCCGTTTCATTTTTCTGGTGCCGACTCTAGTTTCCGTAATCTTTGTTAAATCATTCCAAAATTTGTCTTACTTTTTTTTCCTCATTTTCGTTAGGTCCTTAGACTGCTATTATTACATACATATGTACATATTGTCTGATATTTCTTTTGAATGAGTTCAATTGCAATTCTTTTATTTGCTTTTGTAACCTGTTGTATAGCGTTATACTTTTCACCGTTGGTATTTTTGTGAATTTAGTAAAAGTTATTCTTTCAGTTCTTATATTTGATCGCCTTCTTGTGTTATCTCCATGCGTTTCTTTATTATTTAATTTCACGTGTGCCATATAGTTTTGAATTGTGTATATTTGTCTGAGATTCTTTAGCTTGAGTGATTGTTGGATTTTTAGTTCTTGCATCAGGCGGTATACCTCCATTGTTGGAGTTCTTTTGTCTAGGGAATGTAAGATTTTCAAAATTCTGTTTTGCTATCTTTGGACTTTCTGTAAGTTCTTTTTTGTTGTGACGTTCCAAAAATTTATCAGATAGTTCATGTGGTATGTAAATATTGAATGGTAGACAGTTCTTTTCAGCTGTTGGGGATAATTGATTTGATTTTATGAATTCCGGAAATAGCTTTTGCATTTTAATGTAGTAGCTCTGTTAGGTGTCTGTCTCATTTTAGGTTGCTTTGAACTGTTAAAACTAGTTGTTTTACTTGAGTAATTTGTTTTATTATTTGGTTTTTTTATCTTTACAGTTTACGTTTCTTTCTACTTAACGCCATGTACCTATTCTGTTTTGCTCTTTCTGTTTCTATTGTTATTAAATTATTGGAACACCATTGTTCTATTTTTTCTGTACCCTCCTTTATATTTTCTTGCATTTATTATCGGCTTTTTTGGGAGAATACGGTACATATGTCATCTGCGTATGCTCAAATTTCTCCGCTGATTTGTATATCAAAGATATCGTTTGTGTATGTACAGCTAGATGCAAAGGTATCCGGACACGTATCGACAGAGAAACATCTGCCGCACAATATTTTGTTCCGAATAGGTGGAGTGTCAGTATACCGTACGGAACAAAATATTATGCGGCAGGTGTTTCTCTGTCGATACGTGTCCGGATACCTTTGCATCCAAGTGTACCTATGTACGTACGTGATATACAAAATCGGTGATAAGTTGCTCACCCGTGGTATTCCATACTCTGCTTTCATTATTTGGCTCTCTGTCTCGATTGTTATCTGCGGTCTGTCTGAGAGGTACGATTTTATGAGCTTATTTTCGTTCGACTTTTAATTGGCTAAGTTGTATTTGCAAACTTTTTTCGAGGATTTTGTTTAAATTGGGCTATAGTTCTCTGTTTGCATTTTATTTCCTTTCTTGTATATTGGTGCTATTGTACTTTTCCTCATATGCGTTGGATACCTACTCGTTGTTTTTTAATACGCTGTTGATCAGTTTAATGGCGATTGGGATTAGTTTATTTCTACTATTTTGTATCAGTTTTGTTGTTATCTTATCGAAGCCTCGCGTGGTGTTGTGTTTCAGCTTTTGTATTATGTTTGCCACTTCTTCTTGAGCAATTTCTACGTGTTTGAAGTATGTCTTCAATTGTTTAGTGATGGGTCGTAGGTTTATATATGTATCGTTGAAATTTAGTGCTGTAGTACTCCTTTTTTGAATTCCCCAGCATTTCCAAAGTATTTCTTTTAATTGAGTAACAGGTAGTTTTATAATTTTCGTTTTGTGGGTGGTTTTTATATCGTTTGTATAGTTTATTCCTTTCTTTGATTTATTTTAGTACGTCCTCGTTTATCCACGGGCATTTTCCCCTTTTTTTGATTATTCCTGTGGTTTGGTTTTTTCTATTATTTTTTGTAGCTTTATTGACAGTTTTTCGGAAGAGTCCAATTTGTTTTCTGTTAGGTTTTGAATTTCTGCTAATATTTTTTTGTAATCTGTTTTGGTTATTTCTATATATTCGTAATTTAAGGTAGGTGTTGTGCTTTCTCCTTCCGTTCTTATTGCGTAGTGGTGAGAGATGTCTGTCGGAACTATTTTTATTTTAATGTTTTCTTTCATGTTGGTGATTACGTGGTCTCTTTTGCTGGGATTTTCTGTGGTATTTCTTCTGGGGTAATATCTTTATTTTCGTTTTTGTAGTTGTGTTCTTTGAGTATGTTTTTGTAATCTCTTGTGATATTCTTGTCGATTGTGATGTTTATGTTAATGTCCCTCATTAGTAGATGCCTTCTGGTTTTACTTAGTATGTTATTTCTTAGAACTGATTCTTGTTCGACGTAGCCCTTGTATTTCAAAACCAACGATTAATAAGTTATTAATTAAGGATGTTCTCTGCAACAAATGATTAGACTAACAGAGTTCTCTCCGAGAGTCATAATTAACACTTTTACGGTATTACTACTTTCGAGTATTGACTCCATCAATATTGTTTAGTATCAACATTTTACGAATTTATAGATACCAAATGACAATAGTACTGACGAGGACTTAAAGGATGTGATGGTATTCATTCACGGTGGAGGGTTCAATCAAAATTCCGGCGGTGAAGCTCTATACAGTCCAGAATTTATAATAAACCAGGATATTGTATTAGTTACAATTAATTACCGTTTAGGAATCTTCGGTAACACTACATCATAGTGATGTAAAGCTTGAATATTCACTAACATTTTCGTTTTATTCGAAGGTGCTTTTAACATAGACAACTCCTCAGAATATACTGGAAACCTTCAAATGAAAGATCAAGTTGCAGCACTCCAATGGGTACAATCTAATATTCGAAATTTTGGTGGTAATCCAAACAGTGTAACTATATTCGGTGAAAGCGCTGGAGGGGCAAGTGTGCACTACCATATACTTTCCCCCATGTCTGCAGGGCTATTCCATAAAGCCATACTGGAGAGTGGAAATGCTTTCGCTCCATGGACTGCAGGTATTGCAAATAGCGGAATAAGTTTAGCAGAAGCCTTAGAGATACCAACAGATGATTTCGATACCATGATAACCGAACTAAAGAATCTTACATCACAAGAAATTTTAGCCGCAACTCTAATTATCTCAGCCGTAAGTAACATTCTACGAGCCCTAACAACTATATGTTGGAACAAGCAGTTACTTTGCGAATAAAATACCAGTTTACCGAAATTCTTTTATTCTATTTTTTTAGTTATAAATATGAAATTAGCAACGTTTTTATGATATATGGAATTATTTTTACGGTTTAATTATATATTTTTTGTTGATTACTATTTAATTAATTGTTTGATATTCGAAAAATGCTGACAAAATAAACATTAATAGGTACAGCGTAATGTCGCCCTTAACTCGAATAACAGCATGAACTCTATTAGGCATTGTATCTACTAGGCCTTCACAGAGTTCAGGGGTGAAACTATCCCATATTTCTTGCAATTTAGCACGTAGTTGTGGTAAAGTGCGCTGAGGATTATTTCTTAGGCGCTGTTTCATTTTGTGCCAAAGTGTCTCTATTGGATTAAGATCCGGGCTGCTAGAGGGACATGACAAAGCCAGAACGTCATGTTCTCCTATCCATTTTTTGGTAGATTTAGCCGTATGACATGAGGCTTCATCCTGTTGAAAGATAAAATCTCCGGATGGATATAACTTTGCTGCACTTGGTAAAAGCGAATGTTCAAGAATATCTTGGTATTTGGCTGCGTTTACTGTGCCTTCAATAAAGTGTAAAGTTCCCACACAACTTTGGCCGACATACAACCCCACACCATGATGCCCTGTGGAAACTTTACAGTCCTTTTGAGCCACTCCTTATGGAATGCTTCTGTTTTTTTCCCGAATCACACGCTTTCGGTAATCTCCCACACAGACATCAAATTTACTTTCGTCGCTATAGATCACTTTGTCCCAGTCATGTTTGGTCCACGAAAGTTTTAATTCGGCCCAAATGTAACGATTTCTTTTTTGAGTTTCCGTCAACAATGGTTTTTCTTTGGCCTACAAGTCAAAAAACAGAAAATTTATACCGCAACGAAGTATCTATCAAACATATCTTATAAAAACTAAGACCGCTCTTGTGGATGTATTTGCAACAGCATTTCCTGGAAACATTCATCCCAGTTTCTCTATTCCACCATGGAGTTACTTCTCGTAGTGTATTTCTTCTTCCCGACTTACATATTCTAATTAAATGCCTTACACTTCTTTGAGAAACAGCTTTTGGACGGCCTGTACTTTTACCGTGAACATTAATACTGGCAGTTTAACCATATTTTTTAATTAAAAACTGTAGTTGTTGCTATAGACAATTCACTGGAAATTCCACGCATTGTTTTCCCTTTATGGGACCGATGAATAACAATTTCTCGCACTTTTGAATCAGTAGATTGTCCACGTACCATTATTGTATTTTACTCTTAATATAAAACTGATAATACCTATTTACTTTAATTATTAATACTCAAATGATGCGTGACAATCTTTGTTGACAGTACACTTACTCGTATGTTTCATTCCAAAGCCACCTAGCGTCAGGCTGATAAAACTCAAGAAACGTGAGGAAAAGCAAAGCATGTTCCAATATTTAGTTGTCAGCATTCTTCGAATATCAAACAATTAATTAATTAGTAATCAACAAAATATATATAATTAAACCGTAAAAATAATTCCATACATCAAAACAAACGTTGCTAATTTCATATTCATAATAAAAAAAAAAATTAGAATAAAAGAATTTCGGTAACTGGTATTTTATTCGCAAAGTAACTGCTTGTTCCAACATATAGTTGTTAGGGCTCATATATAATTATCATAAATTTAACCTTCAATCTTTTCTCAATTCCAGACCCAATCAGGAATTGGTTATCCAATAGTGGAACAAGTATACGAGAATCAAACAGCCTTCTTGACAGAGGAACCATCAGCTATAATTGAAAGCGCGGATTATAATCAAGTACCAATGATAATCGGGTACAACGACGCAGAAGGCATATCGTATTACCCATGGTTTCAAAATATATCTAGTTTACTTCCTTCTGATTTGAATTTGGAAGTAGGTTCTGACGAGGAATCTGCTTTAATTCAAAAAATAGAAGCATTTTATTTCACTGAGACTAACACGACATCGAATAATACGGCTATAATCAATCTGTACACAGACACTTATTTTAGTTATCCAACTTATAGAGCTGCTACCGAACACTTTAAACAAGCAAATAACTCGATATACTTCTACAGATTTTCCGCAGATACTAATTTAAATGTTTACAAATTGAGAAATGAAGATAATGCAATATATGCAGGTGAGTTAAGTCAATTTTCATATTTCGGCTGTTTCGTAAAATCTTCATGTATCTTCAGGTGCAACACATGCCGATGAATTAGGTTACCTGTTTAACACAACTATGCACTACAATATTACTGGCACGATAGAAGACGATAGCATTGAAGATCGCGCAATCACCAGATTGGTGACGCTCTGGACAAATTTTGCCAAAACTGGAAATCCTACGCCTGATGAGAGCCAAGGTTTCCAATGGCTGCCTATAAGTGAAGATGCATTTAACTACATCGATTTTGGTTCAAATGAAACGACAGTTGGTGTTGATCCAGATTCAGAACGACTTCAATTCTGGAGTGATATTTACAATGGTGGTATCATTAATCAACCTAGTTTAATGATTATGCTTAGCACATTTTTACTGCTTATAAAAATGAATTTCTTTGCAATTTAAATGTACTTATTAGAACATATTTATCTTTCAAGATTCTGTGTGTAGATTATAGTTGTCTAGAAATGTAAATAAATATTATGTATATGTTATTATCTCCGTATTATCTTTATAGTGACATTAAAAAAATCTTTATCCAAAGGACTATCACTATGTATTCATCAGTATCATCAGTAATCAACAGTTTTTTCAGATTTCCACATCAAAAGCAAAGACCATGAGTGACCCAAAGGAAGAGATCTTTAAGGTTTAGCTTTTGGGACATTAACCAAAAGCATCCAATTATATTCCAATCTAATTTTCTTCCGATTGTGGCAGGTGTGCCACAGGGTTCTGTGTTGGGCCCAATTTTATATTCTATTTACACTTTCTCTTTTATCAATTATCTAAAGTTCAGTAAGTGTCATTTTTACGCGGATGATACGCAATTATCTCATTCCTTTTTACTAGATCAAATAGATAATGCTGGCTTCCAACTTAACGAAGATATACAACAACTTCTTGATATCTCCAGGAAACACTCGCTGTGTTTAAATACAACCAAAACGGATATAATTTTGTTTGGACCAAAAAAATTTAGAAACGATCCTATATATGGTAACAGAATCAAGATCGCTATTGACAACAGCTATATTCCACTAAAACGTAGTGTAAGAAATTTGGGTATTATACTTGATGAGATTAATTTTAGTAATTAATTTGTGTATCCAGCAAAGCATACCACAAAGCATGCCTTTAAGGAATGATAGCTACAACGATTTAGAAACAAAAACATATACACCTTGGGGCTATCTGTAAGCGTAAACGAGAAAAAAAATTATTTCTAAAAAACCTTATTTGGTCAAACTATAAAAGAAAACTCATCCATATTGCTTCTTAAATAACCAAAAATCCATATCAAAAATTTAGAGGTGAAAATATCTGAAAACAACGACGAAAACGAATTATTTAATACTTTGAAATTGAAGCGTGGTGTCATTTCTCTTACACCATACTGTACACATGCCGTTAGAAGGGCAGATGCAAGCCAAGCATCATCTGTTTATACGACCTTGAACTTGTATCGTACGAAGTCAATAGCCATACGTTTTAAAATAAAGGTACCTTTGCGTTTTTTTTTAATAATGTTATGACAATAAAATCGATGTTATGTTAAAGGTAGAGTGAAAAGGGCGTATTTAATAGCAGCCTCCGATCGGTAAATGAAAATTTAAGTTGAGGGAAAGTCGCATTGAATGAAATCAATGTAATTACTGCAATTATGTTCTGGCGCTTTAAGCTCTTTCGTAAAGGCTACTACAAATTTTATTTCTTTTCTTTTATTTGTGATAAATTGGTGGTTATAAATACGACCTTTTTGAGAGACAGGAGTAAATGTATTACAGGAAAGGCTCACGTATTCAATAGAAGCAGAGATGCAAGCTAGGCATCACGTGTTTATACGACCTTGAACTACATTAGACCATTGTATCGTACGAAGTCAATGGCCATACGTTTTAAAAATATCCGATCAATAGGAAAGAGGTATCTTGTAATGACAATAAAATCGATGTTGTGTTGAAGTTAGAGTAAAAAGGGCGTGTTTAATAGCAGCTTTCGATCGGTAAATGAAAATTTAAGTTGAGGGAAAGTCGCATTGTACCTAATAATAGTGCAATTATGTTATGGCGCTTTACGCTCTTTAGTAAAGGCTACTACAAAATTTAGTTCTTTTCTTTTATTTGTGATAAATTGCTGGTCCTAAAGAGGACCTTTTTGAGAGACAAGAGAAAATGTATTACAGGAAAGGCTCGATGTGTTGCTCATTTGCAGGAACACACGCCTGTAATCCTCGGGTAAATCCTGCACTGATCGGCTGCCGCTGTGCAGTATGCGTCGAAGTTTGTGACATGAGAAATAATTTTTTTTCTCGTTTACGCTTACAGATAGCCCCAAGGTGTATTATATGTTTTTGTTTCTAAATCGTTGTAGCTATCATCCATTAAAAGCATGCTGTGTATATCGCGGACATCGTGTATAGTAATCGAGCATTTTTAAATAAAAAAAATAGACAGTTATTATGCGAAACACTCGTTGTATCCAACCTTAACTTTTCTAATACTTTGCTGATACTCTTGCATTACATCTAGCAGCATATTCAAAATTCAAAATTCTTGCCTGCGTTTAATATTTAGCATCCACCGATGGGAACATATCTCTCATAAACTACGTGAACTAAGGTGGCTTTAACATGAGAAACAGTTGCTTCATGCAGCCGCTATGTATCACAATATTACCACCACAGGAACCGCTATATACCGCTCATATGGTTATCATTCGGTTTAAGGACAAATTAACTGCACCTACGCATTGACTTGAAATATTTAAAAGGAGCTGTAATCAAATTACGAATGTGTACAACTCTATACCCGCAGAGATGGAAGCACGTCTGTTGCAGAATTTACAAGGAAATACTTCAAGTTTTTGTTCCTGGGGCAATACATCGAATAGATCGGTTCGATTCGATTGGAGTTGTATGATGGTGTTGGACATCGATAGTTTGTTGTGGAGACTGGATTACTGTGCTAGGTTTTCCTTTTCATTAATTTGTCTCTCACTTAATTAGTTAAGTTTAGTTTAGGATGGGGTTAAGTGGAAGAACGGATGCTACAAACTGTAGTAATCTGAACTTCGCCTCATATGCATTATCTTTTTATTAGAATTTATTATAATTTATGTCATGAGACGAAATAAAAGACTACTATTATTATTATTATTATTATTATTATTATTATTATTATTATTATTATTATTAT
>ML219200.1:13313-41777 GCA_004785975.1 Popillia japonica
ATTATTATTATTATTATTATTATTATTATTATTATTATTATTATTATATCAAAATCGCAATGAAATTTGCATTTTCATAGTACTGGCCTGTAGTCTGTGGTTTATTTCACCACGTAGCAATTTTACGAAATGGGAACACACAACAACGTTGTTTTTCAGTGAGTTTCAAGTCGCCAGGAGATTGAAGCAAATGAAAATAAATATAAGCTTGCCAAAAAACCTGCAAAAATACCTTTTATTGCATCTGATACCTTTTGTGATCTGAAAGGAAATCAGAAAGAACGCCACAACAAAAGCAAATGATGGTACTTTTATCAGGACCGCCCAAGTTAGCAACGATGGTGCTAACTTCCGGAAACGATGAGCTTGGACTACTAGCAGAATTTTTAACAGGTCATGTGGCTCAAGATCGAGAAAGCTGAAAATTTATTCTGCCCTCTATGCCAAGAAGACGTATCATGTCTAGACAAGACAAAACAAATTTTGTGCGAATAGGTTCTCGACATCTAACATCTACTGAAAGCCAGGATGAAAATCTCAAATTAATGCTAAAGTTCTACCATTTGACCAACTCGATCCTCCGCAAGAGGATGTTCTACACCATGACCTCTAGGATAATAATAATAAATCCGTTACCCTGTCTGCTGCAAGTAGCTTGTTGTTTGTATTCAACAATCTTCTGGGTATATTTCAATAACTGCCCTGTCTTGCCGTTGGCAAGAATTGTGAATATCCAATTCCGTGAGCGTATTTTTAAACGCATCCTCTTAACTTCCTTTCAATCTGGATTTCAACCTGTTCTTCTATTCTAGCAAAAATGTTTTGTTTGACATAAGGTATTACTGCAATAACATCCATTAGGCAATCTTGTTAAACATCTACTTCATGGATGCCGCGAGCAAGTAAGCTGTCTCTATGTTCACATTTAGGTTTCTGGTTCCTGTTTCTTATTATTTTCTATCTCATTTGCGCTTATAAATTTCCTAGTCATAATCTACCTGGTCTGCCAGTTTTATTGGGCCTCTAATATGATGTTCACCAGATATTTTACCGTTAACTGCTTAGTGATTTTTTCCTTGGTATCCTCCCTAATCAATTTCGACCGTTAGCACTGAAAGTATACATATTCGAAAATATCTAGCTATCTACCACAGTAGGCACAGTCGTCGTTTTTCTCCTTTCCAATACTTTTGGCATGTTTTAAAATTCCCGTGTCCAGTTAAAACCTGCGTGAGATTATAATCTGCTGTTCTATAGCTACACTTGATCCATTACTTTATGTTAGGTATTAGAGTCTTTATCCATTGTGCCTTGACCATATTATTGTTTAACCTCTAGTATCCTGGTTTCTTTCTGTTTTCCTCCATGATGCTTTACTTTTTATTCGTAGGCCAACCGATCTACGACCTGGACGGCCCATGCTGTGGCCACCACCCTTAGCGGCACACTGTATGTTGGATTCTCATCACGCGAATATCCAGTACATCTATCTAGATTGGCGCTCTGTACAGCATAATACCGTAAACAACTCTTTAGTTAATACACATACCCTTCTTGCCACCGTGTATTAGACCATTGATAACTTGATGGTTCATTCAATGTAATATTTTTCGTCTGTATTTTGGACCTTTATTTCCATCTACCCACGCGCAATATAACGGTCCAGATACCTTATTGGTTTTACAAAAAAGTCAGCTGTTGTTTGTCACGCCCATCAAACTATTTCTTTCTTTCGATTTATGACTCTCATATGTATGTATGCGTTTGATCTACCGCAGCATAAAAAGAACCTTTATAAATACGAAAATGCCGTGTGCTGAATTAACTCCGATTCAAAGTTTGTGAAAACACGTACTTGTTGAATTTATTCGTAAAATTCCTTTTTTATCTAATAATAATAACTATTAACTGGCTAAAGTATAATTAATTTGTTAAATAGTATCTATTTAACGTTTCTCAGTTTACTATCTACACGGAGCAGCAAAAGTATTCATACAGCTATGCAAATAAGGAATAAGTGTTTATAAAACTATGTTTACTGCTAATAGAAATATTTAACAGATGTCACGTAGAAGTACATCTATTTCAAATGTTCACCTGCCATACAAAGAAATAAAATGTACATAGTGTGATTGTTATGTTATTTATTGGATAAACATGCACTATAAACGCAACGCAAAAGTATTTATACAGCTATTTTAAATACAAAATACAAAGTGATGGCAAAATTTAAATATTTTGTAACACCACCTTTGGCATCGCTAACGGTCCTCAATCGTCTTGGCACGGACTAAACTAATTTGGCGGTATTATAGGTACAGCGGATCTATTTTGCACCACTCTTCTGTGACCCTGTTCTCCACGTCTCTTTTGCTTCTAATATGATGTTTGTGTTAATGATTCATGTCGAGAGACTGTGGAGGTGTTTCAAGAAATTTTGGAGTATTATATAATAACCATTCTTGTACAACTCGTGCAGAGTGTTTGAGGTCGTTATCTTGGTACAAGGAAAAGTCATCAGCAATTCGCAATTTCTGTGCACTTTTTTTAAGATTGGTTTTTAATATTTTCCAGTAAACAAAACTATTCACTATATCTACTTGGAAGAATAACCAAATTTCGTACCCAATTTGTACCCAATATTTACTTCAGTTCGTAAAAATAACTGTCTTCTAAAAGTCTGGAGAGGCATTAACGTATGTTGTTTAACTCTAGATCACTATCACCCACAGGACACCAAACACTTGGATAAATGCCAACGCGTTTCGACAGCAATGCTGTCATTATCAAGGCGATAATAAAACTCAGTTTTATTATCGACGCACGTTTGTTTTATTGTTTGGTTTTATGGAACATCTGCAATTTATTTGAATGGGTATAGTATTGACGGAACAAAGGTACACTTGTTTCAAAGCCGTATTTATATTTAATCGTATTCTCCGAATTTCTCTCGCGCCTTTTTAGGGAATAGATACAATATTCTATTGTGATTTATAATATTATAACACCTACCTTATTTACGTTGGGTATTCAATTGTAAAATGTTAGTCAGATGTCCCTTTATGTCGATAATTTCCCAAAAAGAAATTACTTGCAACATTTAAGAACGAACATGAATTCGAGATTTCGGTAAGCGCAAAAAACTAATATTTGCCGATGGATAACACTCATTGTGAGTGCAATTGGCATACCTATTAAATATGTAATTGATAAAGTACTTAAATAATGTTTTTTCTGCTACCTTATTTAAAAACAAAGTTCTTAGACGAATTATTAAAAAACAAATCGATGGGTTTAACAAAAGGTTGTTTTATCGGTTACATTTTCCTTCAGATGTAACGTCAAACGATTTCTAATCCTTAAAAAACATTCTGTTTATTGCCAGCCGATAAGACCACCTGCATAAGAGCTCGCTACTCGGATTAAATTTTATTGGTCGTAGGCGGAGCAGGGGTGGTACCAATTGCATAAATTCCGAAAATATTAGTTTGCAACCAAATACACACGGTACGAAAGTTCTCCATAAAAATGAATCATCAAGTGATCAATGATTAGATGCACCGATGTTAGACATCAACAATATAAACCTTCCTTTTCTTTCCATGTACCTCCAAATACCTCCCGCCAAATGCTGCCTGAAGTTTTCCGGTATACTCCTAATCACCACCTTTGAATGATTTACAATTAGCTGGAAACATCCATAAAAACGTTTTTGGTTTTCTATTGGATTTTGCATGTTCTTTTTTCGTTTGTAATCTACAGACAACATACACACATGGGGAAAGTAATAACATAATAATAATAATAATAATAATACATTTATTACATCTTCCGTGAAAATGACCACATTTTCCGCTTTTGGACATTATAAGAAAATATATTGAAGAGATCGTGGGAAAGGTCACCTTTAACCAAGACATTCCTTTGAACACGTACTTACATACATACATAAGTAGGTGCTTGCAATATTGACCAAAACCATAAAAAGCCTCATGCCAGTTTTATATAAGTTTTTCAATACACAAATTGGTGGCAGAGAAGAAATTGCAAGTCTTCCATATTCTTCTTTGTAATAGGTATAGTTGTTTTAATCTATTTCATTAATTTATTTTCTTTTTGTATATAGTTGAGACCCCAGCAGTTGTTTCTAAAGTTGTTACTGTAGTTCTTGCTGTGTAGATAGTGTGTGCAAATGTGTTTTGCATATGGTTTTGATTATAGAGTGATGGCTTCGTTGTTTACAATCTAAACTTTTATATAAAAAAAGATACAAGAAACAACATTTTGTTGCATTGAAGTAGTTGCTTCAAGATATTAAATAGTAGTCTTAAGTTGTATCTCTACGAAGCAAGTTATCTATCAACCTGTTAATGATTGTCATCATGTAGATTGAAACAGATATTGCAATCACTCATTCTCAATATTACCAACACATATCCGGCAATTAGCCACGCATTTATTATCAATTTGTACCTTTAGTAGCTACCATTCTCGCATGAATCACAGGAAGATAATGGGATGGATATGAAAAGACGTTGTCGCATGATTGCCAGCCGTCTGATTTATTACAGATCGTATAGATAGGACATCTGCCCAGATCGATAAGTAAAAGTAAATAAAACGTAAATCATCAGAGAGTAAAACTTTATTATAACGATATCGATAATACCATTAAATGACATGTGCCTCATTCCTAATTACTTTCACCTCCATGTGACGACATTAGCTATGAAAAAAATATAAGTTGATGTTCAGTTAGAGAGCATTCGCCAACAGTAACACGTGCACAATGTTTAAACAACAAGTAGTAACATTTTTACTTTTTATAATCGGCCACAGTCTGTGCCAAGATGAAATTTTGCTGAATATTCAGCAAGGAACCTTGAGAGGAACTCAAAGAACTAATCGAAAAAATGGAATTTTCTACAGCTTCCAAAGTATACCGTTTGCTGAACCACCTACTGGGGCATTACGATTTAAAGTAAGTCTTAAGTGTGAAACTATATATAATGGACATACTTTGATAGAAGAATGGTATGGTTTTACTGTATTCTAGCGATCCTTTTGATTAACAAGGGAGCAGATATGTAAACTACCGAATTCTTTACAGCCAAATTCCAAATCCATTCAATGTGTGTATCAATTTTCACTTTCCGAGAAATATTATTTCACTTTAAAGATTAATCAAAAACATTCGATCTTTTATGGAAAAAATATTCTTATTTGCTCATTAAGTACATAGAAAATTATTTTAATTTAAAACTTGAGATACTCATCATTATTCAACTTTGAAATTTATCTTTTCTTCAACATTCTACAAATGTTTTCGAATCAAATTGAAATAAACGCTTCTAATCTTGATTAACTCCTTTTAAATTATAGTACTACGACTTTTATTTTATCTGTGACATTTTTAAGTGTATTAAGCCTTTCTGGACAGTAAAATTTATAGTAGGAGAAAATAGGAAAAATACCTACAATTCGTTACATAATCGTTCATTACATATTTCATTTTTGTAAATAAGTTAATAGAGGTGTGTGTGTCATTATATTAGAAATAATTTACTAATAAAGACATAAAACTTTAACTGTGACCGCTACGAAACGCATTGATGATAAAGAGATTCCTAAACAAAAAATTTGATATTAACCCGCTTTTGCTCAAATTTTTTTATTTTGGACATTTTTGATAATTAAGTGTCTTTATGAATTCATAGTAGTGGAAAGAAAAGACAAATGATAGGTACAGTTTTTGAAAAATCTGAAATTATAAGCAAATTAGAGCATGTTCCAAAATTGGAACTATGGGCATGGAAGGGTGCATAAATTTTTATGGCAAAATTAATTAAAAAATCGTAAGAGAGAAGAAAGTTTGTTACAAAAAAAAACAATAATATAAATTTAGAACATCTTTATTATAAGGGATAATATACAATGTGTCTCAGCGAGATCGTTCATTAGAAGTTTATAGAGTTTTGGCCAAAATATAGATTTTAAAATTCAGAATTAGATATAATCGATTGTGGTCTCTTCAACTCAAATATTTTTAGATTTCTAGTGCTTTCGGTTGTACCGGATTTTGTTATTTTTAATTGCACACCCTGTATATTTTTACATATTTGGATTTATTTGTTATTAAGCTTCATGAATACCTTTACTGTTTACAATTTGATGATGGCGTTTTGTAGTTATGTATTGGATTTTTTCTAAAAAAAAAATGCTATAGTAGACATTTATTCAAAAAATTAGAAAACATTCGATTTTTTGAATATCAATTTAGGATTCGTAATATGTTTAACATGGTGGAGTATAACACTAATTCACCCACAGGACACCCACAGGACACCAAATACTTGGATAATTGTATTATCCAAGTATTTGGTGTTAGTGTTCTACTGGGATCAAGAGATCCAGTGAATATTAATGTTGGAGTATGTTTTGGCGACGATAACGGCTGCCTACAATATGTGATTACTTCACCATGGCACGTAAACTTTTCGACATTTTGACAGTGACAGTTTCACAGATAATTAGTTTTTTTTTTAAATTCACACACACATGCTACAATTCATCAATACTTACATATATAGTGTGCCATGGAAAATAAGCATGCTCAAAGATTTATTGTCGAAGTCTAACGTGTGCCTTCCAAAAATCCTCATATGCCAATAACTGTTCCAATTCTTCAGTTGTATAAAACCTAGAATACAGAAAAATTACCTGTACTCTGTCATGCCTATTGTTTCAAAATTGTTAAAATTGTCGCTCATTTATATAATAATCCCCAAACGATAGTTATTATTATTAGTTATTATTTATTATTTATTTATTTGAATTACCTAAGTATCTGTTAAAATGAAACCACACTCGTAAAATAAGTACTACTAAAAACTTGCTTTTTATATGCCATCCTTAGTAGGATGAAATCTGTCACTATCGTCTCTCCACAACAACATAGGTCTTGCATGTTCTATTATTGGAACAATGGACAAAGACAGGTTAACTAACTACTCATCTAACTTCTTAGCCTTCAACTAACATAGTATTACTAAAGATTATGTTCCTACGCCTTTAGCCATCTTTGATGCATGACAAATAGTGCATGTTTAAATTTTGGTCAACCCAACGTCAACATGGCAGCGTATATTAGTTTTTCTAACAGTTGCTTACAATCTTTTCGGAGGTCGTATACAAAACCTAATTTGCGCCCCTTTCATTGAATTTTGACCAGCATACACCAGCACCAGCATAGGTTACCATAGAACATATTAGTATTTCATATAACCAACATAATCTTTTTGGTTAGAGCCATCAAATTTTTTTGGACATCCAATAATCTATCCAAAAAGTCACTCTACCTCAATCTTTGGCTGAGAATTATTCCCACATATTCGGCTTTGGTGGGGTATCCTAAACAACAGTTTTTTCTTTTGGTAAATGGGACGGCTATTCATTTACTAGAACTGATATGCACCATCTCTTAATAGTATCTGGTGCTGTTTCTACCTTTGTATCAGAAAAAGTTGAGACCACCAGTAATTTTGCCTAGATTACACTCCTACACATACATATATGCCCAAATGCTGCAGCTATTTACTGCTACAAAAAAAGCAATAATACATATATAAAAAGGCTTGCTGTATACGTACAGGGGTTGGACAAAATAGTGTGACCCCTGTGAAAAAAGGTTTTTTGCTTGGTTTTTCTATTGCATGAATTACGGTTTGTATCCGACGTGGAGTTGTCAAATTTCACATACAACATTCAGAGCGATACGTTCCCACTCAAGATTCGATTATATTGAGATTAGGCGACTGAGGAGGCAATTCCACAGGTATTAATGAAGGCATTATCACCTTCTAATAAGATTGGTCGTTCGTCAGGCATGAGTTTGCACCATTTGGTGGCTGTGGTTGGCCAGAATAATAATCATAATCAAACAAGTGGACCACGACCACCCCAAATTATCATTGAACCATCACTGGGCCGATTCTCCAAACGTCAACGACGGGCGACGATTCGTCTGACCATATTAGGTACATTCTCCCATTGTTCTTGTGTACAATTTTTTTCCTCGCGACACCATATTCGTCGCTCCACGACATTGCATGGTGCAATCCATGGTTTTGGAATAACAGGTCTGCCATGAGTGTTTGCCATATGGAGCTCACGTCGGATACTTTTTAATCGAACTGCTTCCTTAGATCTGTTGTCTTGTGTTTTTTTTTGCCACAATCTGCTTCAAAACCCTTCGCTCTCTGTCATTCAAGTTTGACCTTCGACCACTGCTGTGCAGTTTTAGATAATGTTTTCCCCTATTTCAAATATGCTGACATTACAGCCGACATTTTACTTCTCCCAACACTAACAGGGTTGCCGTTATCGTTACTGAGGTTCCAGAAAGCCTGCCTCCAAAATCATGCCTTTTTCAAAATCAGAGAAATCAGCCATAACGCAGTTTTAACATAAACACATGTATTTCGTTGGATAACACTTAAAACGTTATAAAAACCACCAGCTAAGCACTCAATAAATAATGATTAATGGATATCTCATGTCATTATCGCGGGGTGTTAAAATAGATCTTTTGATAAATTCCGCTAAAGAATTTAGTACGTCATGATCAGAGTTTGTCCATCCTACACTGTAAACATAGATACGAAAATTGCTTAATATTTCATTTTCTGGTAAAATTATGTCGTTGCATATTTTAGTTTTGATTAGATAGGTTGGCTATTTTGATGTGGTTTTAAATGCTGTGTTAATAATATATGAGTTTTCTTAACCTTCATAAATCTTCCATGTTGAGGCTTGTTTGAAGAACTATGTCAAATATAATAGTTGCTTAGTAATTTTGGGAACTCTGTGCCAGACTGGCCAATTCATGCCAGTTTGTTAATCATAGGCATACCAATGACAAATTCATTTACTCAAGCAAATATTTTCTGCAGAATTCAAAAATAATAAAAGTTATACTTTTATTTATCTCAACAAAATAAATAACACTTGTGTGGAAATTTTCCACACTGTTATTATAATTATCAGTCCTAATAAAATCAACATCCTATATTGGCCGCTCTGAAGTGCGGATTATTACAATTTTTATTGAATATAGCGTTTGTGGATACATGATGCTTCAATCAGCAGAGGCATATTGAAATCCGACAGAGTGGATAAATGAAATTATTGGTTTTCGTTCCAAACCGGTGGGAACTAAAGCTGTGAATATTGTACTGAGCTTTGTTTTGAGATCACTGCACGTTATATTGTTTACTAGAGATTTGCCGATTAATATTGATGATAGTATGCTCTACAATTGTCGAATATACTCAGTAACATTACTGTGTAAGTGTTACACCCAGATTTTTTGAGTTTTTGGCAAAAATGAAACGATAACATTTGCAAGAAATTTTATTAACATATAACACGAAAAAACATTAACAATGTGTTTGGCGATCCTGTAGGAAAATACACTCCTGCACACGTCTAAGCGACAAAATCAGATGGTCCATATCTGCTTGTGGCATCTCGTTCCAAGCAACTTGAACTTGGTTGATTAACTGCGCCAAATTTTGTGGAGGATGCTACAAAGTGGGCAATCTCCTTTCCATGATATCCCGCAGATATTTGATGGAGTTTAAATCTGGGAAACGGGATGGCCACGGCAAAATATTAACGCCTGCTTCTTGGAGAAAGTCTACAGTTTGTCAGGTCTATATTCTTCTCCAAACCATTGCTCAGCGATTTAAAGCGTTGTAGCAAAACGGTTTCGTAGAGCTAGTTGTCTGAAGCGCCTATCTTGACGCTCTGTGGTATGCCTCGGTTGACCAGTTGGTCTTCTTCGTATTCCTCTACCTTCTTCTGCCCACACACGTAACACACGCATTACCATCATTCTGGTACAATTAATACGACGGCCAATTCCGGGATAGGACAAGCCCACATGTCCATAGGCAACAATTCTACTCCTGTGAAAGTCACTAACATGATGATAATTTTGACGACTTTGAACTCTAGGCATTTTGTTACGCTTAACACTTGTAGACGGACACGCAATAACTAAACTGTTCCGTATTAGTCAGCTCTAATGAACACGAATCTCCTCGCAGAAAAGCAGCATGCTTTACCTCAATATATCCACTTTGATGACAAACAATCAAGTTAAACAAATTACTTCTTTTAAGTGTAACAGTTCTAATGTCACTGAGTATAGTTACAGTATAGGTGTCCTACATAATTTGAATAGGTATTATTATTTACTTATTTGAAAAAAACGAAACAAATCAGTTTTATTTGTCGAACTAAAACAACTAATAATTATTA
This sequence comes from Popillia japonica, assembly GCA_004785975.1. Lineage (NCBI taxonomy): Eukaryota > Metazoa > Arthropoda > Insecta > Coleoptera > Scarabaeidae > Popillia > Popillia japonica. Next base: position 23,637 of record ML219200.1, read on the forward strand.
TGTGCTTAGTAAAGTAATAATTAGTTATTTGCTATCTTTAGATACACACTAGTAGTAATAGTAAAATTATACTAATATATGTAGTAGTATCAGTTTTCAAACACTTTAGTAATTAATAATTGAGTTGACCAGGCGTCTAACTTAGCACGTCTTGAATTCAGGAGACAAAAGTTTGAGCAAAGTTATATCAATATTAGAGAAAATTAGTTGTCAAGAAAAAAATATGAAAAATTAATAAAAAAAGGAACAAATAAAATCCGTATATCATGGAATGAGTGAGAAAATTAAATACGATCAGATATAACCATTACACTTACATCTAACAGTAAAAGCAATTTATTCAAAAATTGAAAAGATGTTATATAGGACAAACTAAGCAATATTTAAAAAGACGCTCACGTAAACATTAATAAGCACTATAAATAAGACGACATAACTTTGATTTTGAAAATAGTAATATTCAAGAAAAAAATAATTATAAAAAAATACTAATTTATGAAATAATACACATCAAAAAAGACAACAGATGTTAATAGTTTAGTATCATTTATATTACTTTGATTCAAGCCTGAATTTTTGAAGAGAACTAAGCAATAAAAAAACATTGCAATTTAATTTATTTCACATAAATTAAATGTCAAATTCGTTCACTAAGTAGTATCATTACGAAACTCTAATATATTTAGGTTTTGGAATGGTGTTGTAATTGACTTCAAAGTGGAAACAATATACTTATAAAATTAGAAGTATTTCACAAAAAAGTTAGTAGACAATTGAAAAACCTAGGCACTATCCAGAATGATTTTATCCGTCATTGGTTGCGCATAAAGCATGCATAAAGGCAATCAAAGTGAACTATGTACCATATACTTAGAATACAGTGTTACTTGTTGTGACAGATTCTAGGTAGGTACCGAGGAATTTGGATATATTTTATACTTGACAGTTTCCGTTGATTATCTTAGCAGATCGAATATTTATTATTAAATCCAAATTGCAACATTTCTAGGTATTCAATGGCAATAAATTGAGATAACTATGGCTTGTGAGAACTGGAGCTTAAATTTGCAATGATATCTGTACAGGACATGTCAGTCACCTGGGAACTTCCCAGAAGTCGCCAATTAGGCTATAACAACAGTAAAAATGTTAGTAATCGGAATTTTTTATTTTTTTTGTTTATCTATATTAATTTTAGTAATTTAGAAAATATTTTTTTTTTACCTTTTACACAATAATTAATTTACTATTTTTTGAACACCCGTTATTGTTTCATAAAGGTTCTAATATTGCGTTTGATAGAAGACAACGTCTTAAATAGTAAAATATTTTCCGAAAATCTTGCAACAGCCTGAAGCCATCCGTCACTTTTAGGGCTGATTTTAGAAGCAAAATTGTCCGGAAGAAGCAGAACTTATTTTAAATTTAAAGTACGTATGTATTAAAAAATAATAATAATAATAATAATAATAATAATGTTTATTGTCGTTGATTTTTTTTACAAAATATCGACATTGTCATGTAAATAAATGAACACAATTACAACTGTACAAATGCAACTCACAATTAAAAAAATATATACATATAAAACTACAAAAATATCCTCCGGATGGTACAGGACCCCTAACTGAGCAATAAATGAAGTAATTATTGTAGGTATTCATTAACATTATAATAACAACTTTGGATTAAATAGTCCTTCAAACGCATTTTAAATGTTGCAGGAGAAGCGGAAGATTTAAGGGTCAGCGGTAATTTGTTAAAAATTTTGCCGCACATAAACAATGGACTTTTCTCAAACAATGAAAGTCTATGAGATGAAACACCAATAAATATCATCGCAATAACGAGTAGTATACTTAATTTTTATTAATGTGGCGGTTATGAATGAACGCATCTCTATTTTTAAATGTAAACAATGAACACTCGTAAAGGAAGTGACAATAAACCATTATTGATAAATATAGGTCTACAAGACTCTCTGTTACTCAGTCGACATATATGTAATTCGCAATATCCGTTTCTGAATCACAAAAACTCTGGTGGCTGCAGGAAAATGACCCCAAAACATCAACCCATATCGAATATGTGAAACAATGTACGAATGGTCATACGTAATTATAGCATCAAAGCTAGAACAAACCACCAATCGGCGAATAGCGTATATGGAACTATTCAATTTGTTACACAACTGGGCAATATGGGTGAACCACGAAAATTCATTACCAATGTTACAGCCTAAAAACTTTGCATTAGTAGACAAAGGCAAAGATCGCCCATAAGCTTAATTAAAGGAGATACACCAGTATTCCTTTTTAAAGGATCGAAACACAGAACCAAAGATTTACTTCCATTTAATATCAGACCATTGTCTTGGCACCATTCAACCATAACTTGCAAAGTCCTCATATTTTTCATCTAATTCCATTCAGACATACATACATATACTGTAGATATCTAATGTAACTTTACAGTTTTTTTGGGTATAATATACTAGATCTAGATAAGTATTGAGCAATTTAGATATGTCAGATCGATATATTCTAACAGATTCGCCGTAAATGATTATTAGATACCAGAAATTCTTGAAATCGCAACATTGCTAAATATTCAATACTGGAAATTTTAGATAATCTGTACTTGTGACAGCTGGAGCTTAGATTTGCAATCATATATGTAGCGGAAATTGCAATCACCTAATGTGGTTCCAGGAACCGTCCACTAGATTGTGACAAAATATAAAATAACTATAAAGCTATAACATATAGTTTAAATAAAGATAGAGCGTCTAATTTGAAACATACTATACCTACAAATACAATAGAATTAAGAAAAACATACAATTTGTTTATATAATACGCTATGTCTGCGTATTGTATGTATGTAGACGTAATTGGCTATCTATACATACTCTATGTGTACTGAATCAAGTCTTTTTTTACAAAAAGTTTGTTTTTACATTATTCGATTGATTTAATCGTGGCATTTCAGAACTTTAAACAATTTAATTAATTGCAAGTATTTATTTTGTTCCGCTTACTGTGAAGGTTTTTATTTCCATATTAGTACGTACCCATTATTTTAACTCCTTTCTGTTTATTTTTCTTTAAATTATTATCAATATAATTTATACAGGCATAATTTTATGCAAACTATGAAATTTTGTTGGAAAGTATTGCGCTAAAGTCTAAAATTATCTTTCAGTTCTATGCATCGTAGTCTTTGCCTACATTTCTTTATAACTATCCCATATGTTAAGAAAATCATATTATCCTCAATTTACAATAACAAGGAACAATATATACCTACCTGCATATTCTCAATATTTCTTCAGTTAATTAGAACTACATCAGAAGATAGATTAAATCTTGCTGTCAGGGCACAAATATTGACATAGATTCTAATCCCACCCACCATTGTCCTGTATTTTTAACAATAGACAGTCGGTATTAGCGTTTATTGCTTCGACCTGGGATTGTAGAATTAACGATGTTTAATTTAGCATAAGTCAGAAATAATCGATAACATTGTGTGATGATAATCTTAAACGCATACGTATTATATTGCAATTGCTTTGGAATTGTGGTAAACAAATAATTTTTGTAGTCCTATAAAGAATACGTACCGGCAAGAACCAAACGCGAGTCAGCAGGGTCGTAGACGTGCATCCAGTCCACTGCACTACGCACGCTTGCTTGTACGGAGAGTAATATTAACGTTATATAAAGAACGCGCAAAACTACGTCGATTTGTCTCAGGAACTAGGATAAAAGCTCGTACCTGAGTATTCAGGGGAAATCCCTTTATAACAGACTTGAGACCTATCATGATCCGTGGCGGACAACCGTAGTGTTCCCCTTGTGAGAGATAAACAAGATCAATAAACTCAAATAAAGCCGTGATTCGTCCAAATGTTTTGTTTTTGATAGGTATAGCCGATATAAATTAGATTACATTAGAGGCATTCGTTATCGCTCCTCGTAGCGATCTATAAGATCTATTGTGAGTAGGATTAATCTTTGATTCCTAACCTTATGAAGAAGTAAAGGTTTTAGATACTCCCGCTCGAGGTAGTGATCCTTCTGCTGGGCTATCTCCACACAGTGGTACATAATATATCCTGTTGTTTCTCTATGTTCCCCGTAGAATTGGTGTTTATCATTGGTCATTTGTGGTTGTTGAGGTGATACGTCAGAAGATCGGGGCCTCAGTAACCGAGAAAGTAATAAATTTCATTGCATATCTTAGCTTTGGCGTATTCCTACTGTTGAAGATGAACTCTGATATAGCTTTTAGCTAGACCACAAAATTCGTGTAAGTCATTGAATTAGGATTACGCCTTTCTTTACAAAACCATTAGCAGACTAATTACTTTCTTATTCCTAGTGTCTTGGTACCCACATCAGTATAACTGTTTTCCTTTCGGCCAAAGTTTTCTGGCTTAGCAGACAATCCCATGCTAGCCGGGAGTCCAAGATTAACCGTCTAGAGCCTCTAATGCTCTATGACTGTTTGTGAAAATGTACATGTACGTGCTATCGTGGTAGCGTCTGTCCAAGCAATCCTGAGTACATTGTTGAATGGTACATATATTATGTATTTCTGCCTGAAAAAATACAACTTATTCGACATATACCTAATTGTGCCATAAAATCAACATTCTTTTTGGGTAATTCACTTCAAAAGATTTTTTCAGAAGGTAGGTTTCAATGTTTGTTGATCTAAATAGCTAATTTGGCATTAAAACTAAACCCAATCTCTGTAGATAGAATTACTTAAAGTTAATGATTAAAGTTATATATGTTTTCACCCCCCTTCCTCAGTGTGATGTACATATATTACATTCTCAGAACATTTTTGAGAATTTCGATGGTGATCCCTGTAGTTATATTTAGCAACAAAAACACAATGCCAGCAACCATCATTTTCATCTATATTTGAAGCTCTTTATTGATTATCCGATTTGAGAATATGTCCTTGGGATCCTGTGCTTCCATTTTATTAAATTACATTAAACACATCAACTATGAGAATAGAAAAAATACAAATTAACTAATTTTACTTTTAGGAACCACAACCTGCGGGAACTTGGGAGGGCACAAGGGAGGCTACAAATGATTTACCTGAATGTTATCAAGCAAGTATTATCGGTGGCTCACGTGGAACGGAGGATTGTCTCTATTTAAATGTCTACACGCCACAAGTAAATAACTTAACTAATTCTCTTGCATCTTCAAAACATGAATGAAACTTGAATAGATAATATGTCCAAAAATCGGGGTTAGTCATTTAAGATTTACTTTTCAGGAACCGGCAGAGAATTACGCAGATTTTAGACCAGTTATGGTTTTCATTTATGGAGGTGGATTTTATGAAAATTCTGGAAGAGAAGATTTATACAGCCCGGTATTTTTAATGACTGAAGATATAGTTCTGGTCACTTTTAACTATCGCTTGGGAATATTCGGTAATTTGATCTTTAATTTTTTGTCATAATTTGGCACCTTTATTATCATAAAACTAATCTATTCCATCAATGCTAACACTTCCTCACTTCAGGATCCTTCAGTTTAAACGATACCAGCTTAGGCTATTCTGGTAACCTCGGATTAAAAGACCAAGCTTTAGCTATTAAATGGGTGAAAGAAAACATCAATAGATTCGGAGGTGACTCAAATAGAATAACAATTTTTGGAGAGAGTGCTGGTGCAGTTAGCGTACATCTTCAGATATTATCACCTCTATCCGCAGGTATTTGTTTCCTGGGTTTATTAAAATATTTATAACTGATGAACACACGTGTATTGCAGGTAACTTTCATAGAGCCATCATTCAGAGCGGTACCGCTATCAGTCCTTGGGCAGTAGGTGTTCCAAATAGTGGAATACTTCTAGCGTCAGCCTTAGGTATTTCCACAGATGACCCTGAAGAAATGATCAATCAGTTGTTAGCAGTCCCTGGGAATGATATATTTAGTGCATATACAACTTTGGATGTAAGTATTAATTTTTTGGGAAAGAGATCCCAGAATAACTTTCTGAGTAAACTGTACTCTTCGGAGGAAACGTGGAATTCTGTTAATGTGTAGATATAATTCATATTTAGATAAATTTAACTACACCTGCGCAAATTAAAAAAACTCAAAAATGAAATTATGATCCTAAAATGTCAAGATAAATCGTATAGGTTGTAAAACATGAACTGGTATTAATCAACTAACATTCCTAAAGTAATACAACACAATTGAAACAAATAAAATATTACCTTTATGATGCCCTATTTAAGCTCGATATGGATCAAGTTTCAAGGTTTATTTGTTGATAAATTTAGGAATTTAATTATATTTAATTTCTATTGATACACTCATTTTCCGATCTTTTTTTATTTTATTTGCCATTTTACTTTTAATTTATTTTGTTATTTTACATTGTTATTTTGTTATTTTACTTTTTTATTTTATTTTTTAATTTAATTTTTTCGTTTTATGAGGTTATTATACATATATACTTTTTTGGTAGCCAGTGACTTAATCAGACATTTGACTGCTTCTGATCACTGCGATTAAAGAAATCTATCGTTAACGTTTTCGCCCCAATTGTTCTCCAAAGTTTTTGAATAAACTTAGAATCCTTCCATCTACAATCTCGTCCCCTTTGCCTGCTATTGCCACTGTTTCCTCCTGAGATCTTATACTACAAGAGACTAACTAGAAGAGATTAACTGTATAATGGGTTGATCAAGCACTTAACTGCCATTGTTCAATGCGACGAATGACATCTATTATGAATACTCTAATCATTTATTCCCAATTGATCTTTTGAGAGTTATGTTCTGTTCGAAATAAAATCAGCATACATACACTGCTCTCCACCTGGACCATCATCTAAGTTTCATATTGGTTAAGATATTATTGCATCTTTTCAATAGTTTTAGTCTTGGAATGTTGGACCAGTGTCAAATTTCTAATCAATTTCCTTCCTGAGTCCAGTTATTCAATCATTCAATCATTTTCGCGGGACTATTGACTGTTTTGTTGACCCCCCTCCCCCTCCTCCTGCCGCCCCTTAGTGAGAAATAGAAGTCCAGACGTGATTTAGGCAGAGTAGCTGCAAATGTGATAATTTTTTTTGATCATCTGAAGTTTTTGAATGTTAGACCAGTGTAAGATTCTTTATCGTTCTCCCACTATTGGACATGAGCTCTTACGTTGTTTTTGGTAAGACCACAGACTGACTATGGTACAATGAATTGCGAGTGCATACCACTTTTTGCAAGACCATTGGCAATCTTTTTGCCCTCACATCCGCCAGTCATCTGGCATTTACATTAGAATGACCTCTAGCAATATATGTATTACAGTCCAGTTTTGAGAAATACTTTAGATGCAACATAGATTTGCTAATTGTCTCTGGTGACGACATTGCTGATGAACTGCCATGTGTCACTTGATTACTCGCAAGATTCTGCATTATATTACTTTAGACTCGGCTGCCAAAGTTTTGCTGCTACCTTCTTAACAGAAGTAGTTGTGTTGTAGCAATGATATCGTTCTTTCTTATTTGAACCACTGAATTGTTCTATTCTTTGCAAACTTTGGATGTTTTAGTAACAAAACTTGTCTAATTTTCCTATAAAGCTTAGGAGATTGAAGTCGCAATCATTATTACCAATATACTCAAGAACGGTGGGATGTTTACCAATATATTCAAGAAAAGTGGGATGTTAACAGGAGCATAAAAGTAGGAACATGTACCCTTTGCGTGGAATAGATCTTCAAAAGAATCTAACACCAACCTAGGCACTATAATATTTAGAAATAACAAATATATTCATTGATAATTGGTAAAATCTCTGTAACCACTCTTTTGCTGAAGTGGTTGTCAGCTTCAGAAACTTTCTGAAGACTAAGGAGTCTTTTTGCTTAACATCAAGAACGTTCAACAAAAAAAATGTGTACGTAACAGCACCCCACCAAATTTTGTTCTGAATTACCTCATTAATCTTTGGCATACTTTCTGGTTGTTCGCATCTTGGCGAGGTAGAAATGATAATATTGCTTGACTCCAACCACTAGTGTTGCACAAGTAAAACGACATAAAGCTAGGTCAGGCCAAAACGTAATATCATTGCTGGCATGGTTAGATTAATAGACTGGAATGATTTGGCAAAACAATTTTGAATACAAATATCAGAATCAATTGACCACCTTCTAACATTTCAATCAGGGAAAGACATTTCCCATAAACTGAAGGACGTAATGTGACTCTGTATGGACCACGAAAGATTGCTACATTGCCCACATTGCACTATTCTATTGTCAGTATCAAAACTTGAATATCCGTTTCGAGAGTACTTTAACCGCACCAATACACAAACGTCAATTGCATACGAAAAGCTTTACGTATGAAATTAGTCCGTTCAGCAGTTCAAACGGAAATACTTTCAATTTTAGCAATTCTTCTTAAAAATAATCCTAATTTACTCGTTGTTAGAGCGGATATAGTAATAATACTGTTATTGATAGAGACAATAGAGATAATGTATCTATAAATAGAGAGTTCAGTGAATACTGTTTCAAATTCCCAATTATGAAACTCATAGCAAATGAACAGAAACTAAAAATCTTAGAATATCAAACTCTAAAGCATTCTTGGAAAGTTGGCACTTTTTGAAACTAACAATGGTGTCTTCTAGTGGTTAACGTTGTTTGTCTCCTTTCTCCTATTGGTTAAATTTAATACACGCAACAACTCCATAATAATAATAAAACTGGTCCAAATTTCCCAGATGTTTTTGGCGAGTTCGAATACTAGCAATGTCAGCAGAAACACATTCCACATATCCGGTATTTGCTCAATTATTGGGATAATATTTTAAGACCTTCGCATTTTGATTTGCACAACAGTAAACTTCTTAAAAACAGGCTATAATATTTAAGTAGTTATACAGAGTGCGTATAAAGTATTGCACTAAATAACGTTATGTAGAAAAGGTTTGACATTTGGATTTGATATTTGGTGGGATTAAGTCATAGATAAAATTACCTTCTTGGTTTCTATGAAATCAAGTGTATTTATATAATCTGTCAATGCTTATACGTTGGCAATCCTTTCTTTTATAAATCAAGAGTGTTAAGAGAAATCAACTTGCCCGAGATTGAACGCATTGATTCGATGATCATAGAAGGACCCATTCTGAAGAAGTCATGTATTTAACGATGTCATCCAAGCAGAGCTCCAATCAGCAGATTTACACTATCGCGTTAAATTCAACGATTTAATGAACTAAAAACTGTAGACCAACAACAGCTACAAATGACTATGTATGCTTCATTACAAGTTTTGCCGGATGTTAGTGAAACATCACAAACCTCGATCAGGCAACTTGCAGCAGATCATGATCTGTCTGCAGGATCAATTGAAGAAATATTAAAGCCAGCCAAAAAAACTACATCTACTTCATGAATCCTAGAAGAAGATTTTTGTGAGAAACATTTTTTCAGACGAAGCCACGTTTATGTTAAATGGTTTTGTAAACGGACAAAACTGTAGATATTGACCGCAAATGTCATTGGACCATTTTTTATATGCTGTACGTTAACATTCGTTAAGTACTTAGAACTACTACAAAACCAAATTCTATCAAAAATCAAACAGATTATGCCAAATCCAATAAATTTCCGCTGCAAACATTCCTCCAGCATACCTACAGAATGCACTGAAAGCTTCTTTTGATAGACTTAGATTCTGTCAAGAAATAGATGGACAACAATTTGAGCACCGTTTGAAATATTCTTTAATTAAGTAACTCGAGTTTCAAATATTTCATATATTTCTTTACAGCTGTTTCTTCACTATTAGTATTTGTTTTATTTTTTATTTTGGAACAAATAAGCTTATGATATGCTGTACTTAATGTGTTTCTAAATAAATTACCTGCCAAATGACACTAAATTCAACATACATAGGTTGCCATTAAAAAAAAATCAAGGTGACTGTCTTAGACAAGCACTAGTCTCTTAAAAAAATGAAACACACATCAAAAAGTGGGTATTTGGTGCAATACTTTATTACGCACCCTGTATGTAAATGGCACCACTAAAGCCCAAATTTATACATACTTTATTACAAGTCGAAACCTGTATAATAATACAGCAAACACTAATACTAAATTAATTTTAGGCATCTGTAAATTTTCCAATCGTTGAACCAGAAGGCCCAAACGCTTTCCTAACGAAAAATCCACTAACGATAATCCAAGAGGGAGATTACAGTCACGTACCTATGATAGTAGGATATAATGATGCAGAAGGAGTAGTGTTTCAAGACTTGTATGAAGAACCCTACAATCTTATTCCAGCTGATCTAAGATTAGAAAGAGATTCAGACGAAGCTAACGAACTAATACAAAGAATTTTGGATTTTTACTTCGATGGATCCGAACCTGTTTTTCCGGCGGATCAAGCATCTCTAATTAACGTATTAACCGATACATGGTTCGCTTATCCTAGCAAGAGGTTAACGTTCGAACATCTTGAAAATTCGGAAAATCCGATCTATTTTTACCGGTTCTCAGCGGATACTCAACTAAATGTATACAAACTAAGGTATTCAGTATTGGCAAGTTTTCCAGGTATTAATTGGTGTTTATCTATCTTAAAACGAATTCAATACAAATCTAATTTCAGGAGCAATTCACGCAGACGACTTGGGATACTTATTTAGAACGACTTACCATAATACAATTTTGCCAAGCATAATACCAGACTCTGTAGAAGATAGAGCACTCAATAGGATAATGGCATTATGGACCAATTTTGCCAAGTATGGTAACCCAACTCCGGATGATTTTACTGAATTCAAATGGGAACCTGTTACGAATGATACATTCAATTATGTAGATTTTGGTTCTCTTACAACAGATCCTGGAGTTAATCCGGATGAAGCCAGGATGAGTTTCTGGCACAGTGTTTACTCTAATTCGAACTTAGTTGGTAGTAAACCATTGCTGATCACTTTCACTATTTTCACAACGCTTCTACTTAAATTTATAGGATAACATGTTTTATTAATATAATATACGATATAATCATTTATAATCTAGTTCCTAAATTACTGAGAAAATGTATCAAATAATGTATATACATCTACTTATATTATAGAGATTTTCAGGAAAATGAAAATGTATGTGTAAATGTTTGTTATTAAAGAATTTTTTGATTTTAAAATTGTTTTAGCGAGTAAAATACTTAATCTGATTCGTAAATAAAAAAGATATTTCTTTACTCGTTCGGAAAGTAGACATAACATATAGATTAATACAGAAAGCAAATAGCTTCCACAGCTTTACTGGGACATAAGCACCCTTTTGTGGATTTTTTTTATCATTATGCATAAATGTGGCTGTGTATGTGGGTTTCCTCTTGCAATGTTGGCGTAGATCTATGGCTTTAGACAGCCCAATGCTGTTCAATCACAAGATCTAGAGAGCCAATTATCATCAGCAAAACGAGAGAGTACACGACTAGGAAATGTCTGATGTAGTAACTGAGTTATTTGACTCTTATGTGCTTGCTCGATTAAAGCGTTTGAAACCTTAAACCATTACTATCAGCAATATTGTATCCAATTGGCCTTGGTTCTACTGCATTTCAGTATCAGTTGATGGCTGTGTTTCTTCTTTTCTCCCAGTTGTAAGAGATGTACCACAAAGTTCGGTCCTGGGACCTCTCCTGTATCCTATCTACGCATGTCACTTTGCTAAGTACCTGCAGTTTGCTAAATGTCATTTTTAAGCCGATGATACGCAGCTCTACTATTCATTTCCACTTCACAAAGTGACTGAAGCTTGCAACAGATTGAATCAGGATATAGAACGTCTCTGTACTATTTCGAAGAAACATTCCCCTTGCATAAATCCATCTAAGACTGAGCTGATAGTTTTTGGTCCAAAAAAGTTTAGGTTAAACCCAGACGTTCTAACTAAATGCATCAAAGATCTTCGTACCAGACGAAGTCAAAGGCACTTGACACATACACAGTCTATACTCCTGTAGATTCCCGTTGCTCTACTGAGCTTTTTATTTTTTCAGTTAGTAAAAAGAAATTCTCTTGGAAAGGGAATGGAAATGGAAATTGAATGAACAAATTTCTGGTGTTAGTTAGTTAGACGTTATTACAGCTTCAATTTTACAGAAATTACTCAAAACTTATTGAATGGGAAGCCACACCTCTCTCTTAGAATCAGTGTTTGGTATTAAACTTTACCCAGAGATCTTGTTCTTGTTTTGGTCAAGATCTTTATCTTGTTTGCATCCGTCAAAGTTAGGAAATCGTCTTGTAGTAGCTTTCAAAACTCATGGTCGCCTTCAACTTCTAGCAAAAACGTCTTTTTCTTTATTTTTATAGACTGGATTAGCTGGAATTAGACCAATTTTATATGGAGCCCTAACGGACTACAGAGATAAGGACAGCTTCTAGATAAAACCGTCACTGTCTATTTCAAACGTCTTGGTTCAGTGATGCCTAGAGACCAAAATCCATTTTTCGACAATCACATGTATGTAGGTTCTCTATGCTCTGCCTGCTAATGCGGAAATTTTGACGATTAACAAAGTAATCAAAGTAAAAATGTGCTTCATTCCTAACATTGATTTTTTCCAAAAAATCGTCATATCTTTGATCATGTTCAATAATCCATTCAACGAACTCTCTTCGCTGAGCATTATTATTAGGCTTCAGTTCTTGTGCCATTTGAATTTTGTAGGCATGAAGCAGACATCTCTTCAATATGCTGTAGAGAGTGTATTGCTTCTGCGCGATGCTGATTTGATGTTCCTGGACTTTTACCAACACTCCCACGCAGTACTATTGATTTGATTTTGACACTTAAAAGGCTTGTTTATGGACGACCAGTGTATTTAGCACCAATGCATCGCCAATTGATTCAGTCTGGCTGAATTTTTCAATGAATCTCTTCATAATTGACACAGTTAGACCACGATTTTGACGATATTTTGTAGAAAATTTTCGAACGGTGTGCGTTAGAATTGCAGGTGGAAAATTCAAATCTCGCGTTAATTTTGGTACTACCTAATTTTTACAAATTAAAATTCATGTAAACACATGAAGTATCATTCTAATAATAGGCCAATCGAACACGTGCATATACTTTTTCTTATTTTTCTATTTTCTTTAATGAGAACTATATTATCATATTATTGATAAGAGGATTTCTTTTCTGCATCAAGAGAAGTAATGAAAATTCATCCTTACACAAGTAACTTAACGTCCATCTATTGCTCTGTCATTTGTTCCATTTTATCCCGTCCAGGCATCTCCTGTAAATGCTTCAATAGAAATAAGTAACAAACCGCCAGAGAATAAATAAAGAATCTATGGTGATCTATTGTGAATATTCTTCATCTTTTAATTTCCATTGATCTCCAAACTACTAAAGAAGGTAAGTTCTAAGTACGTCTGATGCGGCAAGTCCTGTTTGGAACAAAATCGGCACAGATCACTAGCCATTCTACCTTCTTGAGATGATACCTCAAAGAGCCATGGCTAGCGACTAAAGCCGTAATTGTGCTAAGACCTCTCTCATTGATGTCTAACAAGAATTTAACTATAGTGCCCCAAAAAGTGATTTTGATCGGTATTCCACTGTTTGATATGAGCTTTTGGTAAAATCACAGAATGGTTTTGGTGCTTTCTTGCAAGACCATCGGCAGCTTCGTTGCCCTCACACCCTCAGTGGCCTAGCACTCAGTACTGCACTATACTAAAGCTGTTGAATATCTGTAAGATTTCAATTTGGTGGTAGGAATCAAATGTTTTTATCTTCATTACTTGCTTAAATATTAGCTGATAAAATTTGAAAATCTCGAAAAGATTGCCGGAATACCATCCTCAAGATTTTGCTTTCCATTTTACAGAGTTTCAATTGCCCTTGAAGCTTTTATTGTATAAAACAGGTTGCCGTCTTCTTCAGTATTCTCTAATATGAATTCAACATATTTCCAGTGATATCTCCACTTCTGTTGTTCTATAACTCTGTGATTCTTTGGTAGGATAATGAAAGCATTAATATTAAGGAAAGACCTATGAGATTTTCAGTTTTTGTGATCCGTAAAAATTGCCATCTTTCGAATGGAATTAATGGCATTTTTTTGTAAAAATTTACTCCAAGTTTTTCTGTAAACACAGTACAAAGTTTATTCCGTGGAAATTCTATTTAAATCTAAATATTACTGATAATATCATTGAGTCGTACTTACTTGATTATTTCCATTTGTCCGCTCTAATTTTAACTTCCCTAACAACTATAAATTGTTGTTCAGTTTGAGAGTATTCACCAATATTGTTGTCCACTAATATTTAAAACATGTCTAAACAGCGAGTAGTAATATTTCTATTTTGAGCAATCGCCCAGTGTCTATGCCAAGATGATATTTTACTGCAAATTCCGCAAGGAACTTTAAGGACGGCGTCGCAGGTGGACAGGAAGATTGTCTCTATTTAAATATCTACACCACAAGTAAATTAAACAATTTTCTATCTGTTTTTTGATAGTGAGAAATCGATTAATTATTTTAATCCGTTGACGATTATTTGCTATTTTCTTTTTAGAACTCGGCCATCAAAGCGGTGAAGAGTAACTGATGGTAGCCAAAGACGGAGGAAAACTATTGAAGTGTGCGATATTATTTTGCTAGAAATAAAAACTAGATTTTGGTATACAGGGCACTTAATATTAGCAAACTTAATTTCTTTTAAACAGTTCTCCTCTTTTCAAAAAAAAATTCCGGAGGATTGCCTGTAAGTCAGTGCTGTAGGTCTGCTAGGCCTTCTGCTGGATGGATTAAGCGACACCTTTAATGAAGTTGCTAAGCACTCCCTATGTGAGCCACCCCGAGCCGCCACTGCTATGGATTAAACATTTGTCAATTGGCCGGCGTTAAGCCTTGATCTGAATCCCATCGAGAATCTTGGGGCGGTAAGTGTATACCGACAACTTCAGCTGCCAGAAATTCAAACCTAAGCACAATTAAAACCACGAACTGTAAAAGCTTGGGAAAATCTTGAAGATGATGTATTGAAATAAATTAATTGAAAGTATGCCACGCAGGCTGCTAGTAGTTATTGAAAGTAACAGTAAAGATACCTCTTAGTGAAAGGCCAAAGAAAAAAAAACATAATCTATATTTATTCACAACTATAGTATCTTTTGTTTTAGAAAAGTAGCATTTTTTTATTGTACTCAAAAGTTAGTAAAGCGTTTTTAAAGTTGATATATTTATACCAACATAACTAATATCAGTTAGCTGGACAGCTTGACCAGCAAAACGTTAAGTGAAATTTTTTCTACGCAAGAATATCTTTGCTGAAATGTAGTGTTGTGTTTTTAAATTTATATTACATTTATTCTATATGTAATAACACAACTCCTGTTGTAAATCATTCATATAGTAAAGTGACTCTCATTGTGATGAACCCTGGTAGGTACTTATTCAAAATTCGTCACCGTAATAAACTCACTTATAAATGTAAGATAAGCAATAAAAATATATTAACAATAAATAATTGATAAAATCAACTTCGCAAAATACGGTAATGTACGTCCGACACATTTTAGAGAATTTTACGAGATACATTTTACTGATAATAACCTGTTATCGTAATAGATGATTCAGTACTACTCGAACAGTTCTTGGTAGTAATCTTGATACGCTAGCTTGATACGTAAATCTAGTTTCATTTATTAATATCACAGACACTTAATGCTGTTGAGTTAATTCTTTTAAAATAACTTTAACTAACAAGGGGAACACCAGGGTTTGTCCGATAGGGATCTTGATGAGTCTCAACTATGTTATAGAGGGACCTTCCCTGAGTATCCATGTACGAGCTTTTATCCTAATCCGTTGTTGAACGAACGCGTCAAGTTTATTCCTTTACTTCGATAATGTTAGCTTCTCAACAAGCAAGGCTTTGTAGCCCAGTGGATAACAACTACGCCTGCCACACATATTTACATAGATATTACTTGGTGTATTATTTTTTAGGTTCTGATATGATTACAGTTGTCAGTTTAGAATTGATAATTAAGAATATAAGTAATAACTAACTGATGCAATGGACGTTCACTTTTGACAAGAACAATTACCGCAGCTTCTTGAAGATGTTCATCTAGAAACAAAACACCAAATGTAAGTCCAACATGACGGGGCGCCTGCACATTTCTACCATGAGGTAGATAACAGCTCATCTGAATCAAGAATTCCCCCACTGATGGATTGGTCGCGGAGGCCCAATCACTTGACCTGCCAGATGCCCAGATTTAACACCTCTAGATTACTGGATCTGGGAGTGTACTAGTTTAGGATGCAAACATGAGAAGAGTTGCTTCAATGCGTTCTCATAAAGCACGAACGTGTGAAGTTACAAAATGTTACACGCGCCGTTCACACCCGTGCGATTCTTTGCCTTCAGGTGCGGGGTAAAAAATGTTGAACTTTGCTTTAAATTTGTTTTTATTCTAACTATAATTTCCATTATCGTTCTTTTCTGTTTTCTTCATATTGCCGTAACTCCTCGATTATAAATGTCATCTCATTATTGTATTTACATTTTTTGCTCCACATAACACCAAGAATCACCTCCATAAACCGGAGGAAAACCTTGTCATACACCCTGTATGTAGATAGAGTGTCCAAAATCTAAATTCGATTACTGTCTTGTTATCTAAGATATTATTGCAGTATTTCGTATCTTTATTAAATATTTTCCGTACAATATTGATTAAGAAAAGAACTTTGTTATAGATCAAAGTACAACATATAACCAAGAAATTGGTAATTATTTTATTTATCAGCGAACTTGTCTGTTTGGTTAATCAACTTGATAAAACTTCGTGTGTACATACTTAAGGTTTATTCAGATATGCTTATTCGAAGAAATCTCTATTTTGAAGATATAATATTGAAGGCTTCTACGGCGCGGGCTCTCTCATGAGGGCTTCCGGGTTTTGACAGCGTATAATACTCAGCGTATACTATTCAGGGTACAAATTAATAATATCGGAAAAAATAAACAGTATAAAACTAATATCACAAGAAAGGTAAATCCAAAAAAATTACCATAACATATTAAAATAATTTTCCTTTAATAATTACCAAATTTTGTTAAATAAATTTTGTGCCGTGTCGGGCCTGTATTCAGCCCGACACGGGTGTACAAGGAAAAGCGGGACGCTGCAAAAATTTCTAATAAACATAAACAAATATTTTTTATCATCTTGAATGATATGTAAATAAATGTTTATTGTAATCTATGAATGCATTTGTTTACGAAGTAGCTTTGCTGCTCTATGAATTGCACATATGGTCTTTTCACAAATATTCTATTTATAACAAGGTCACACATTTACTACAGATTTTATTCTTTTCGTCCTGTTTTTTTCGTAGAAATCAGGTGTTTTTTTTTCATTATAGCATTGATAACTTGATGATTCATTTTTATGGAGAACTTTCGTACCGTGTGTATTTGGTTGCAAACTAATATTTTCGGAATTTATGCAATTGGTACCACCCCTGCTCCGCCTACGACCAATAAAATTTAATCCGAGTAGCGAGCTCTTATGCAGGTGGTCTTATCGGCTGGCAATAAACAGAATGTTTTTTAAGGATTAGAAATCGTTTGACGTTACATCTGAAAAAAAATATAACCGATAAAACAACCTTTTCTTAAACCCATCGATTTGTTTTTTAGTAATTCGTCTAAGAACGTTGTTTTTAAATAAGGTAGCAGAAAAAACATTATTTAAGTACTTTATCAATTACATATTTAATAGGTATACCAATTACACTCACAATGAGTGTTATCCATCGGCAAATATTAGTTTTTTGCGCTTACCGAAATCTCGAATTCATGTTCGTTCTTAAATGTTGCAAGTAATTTCCTTTTGGGAAATTATCGACATAAAGGGACATCTGACTAACGTTTTACAATTGAATACCCAACGTAAATAAGGTAGGTGTTATAATATTATAAATCACAATAGAATATTGTATCTATTCCCTAAAAAGGCGCGAGAGAAATTCGGAGAATACGATTAAATATAAATACGGCTTTAAAACAA
>SMLS01072006.1:0-33570 GCA_004785975.1 Popillia japonica
TATGTATGCAGTGCTAATAGAGAAGCATATCTGGTTGTATAACTATAGTTAACAATGTAAATTTATTATTTTTATACCTTGTTTTACAGCTTTGTAATAAATGAATTATTTTTAATCATAGTACCAGTTTTATTGTATCTTATAGCGCACAATTATAGTTATTCTATAAATATATCATACCGGAATCTGCCGGAATGTGTTGCACCAACTGTTAAGGATGGAGGTGGTTCTGTGCAAGTTTGGGGTTCATTTTTCTATAATGGCGTCGAGGATCTGCATCGAATTGAAAGAATTTTGAAAAAAGAAAATTATCGAGATATTTTGGAGCACCACACTATTCCTTCGGAAGCAAGTGTAATTGGTGAGGGGTTTTACTTGTAGCAGGACAATGATCCCAAGTATACCTCCCGACTTTGGAAAAATTACTACTACTTCTAATAAACTATGTGCAGAATCGTAAGCGAGCAATGACAGTGATAACTTTCTAGTTATTTTTTCTATTTATTCTATAGGGTGAGTTGGATAAAACCAATACCCAACTGGATATGTATATTAGCTTTGCAGATATTATGGCGCTGATGATGGTGGCCAACGACAAATATTCTTTAATTGAGCTAATGCATATTTTGTAGGAATTATGAATGGCTTTGACTCGAAATAAAATGGTGGCGATTCTTATACGAGGATTAATAAAGACAGATCATGTGTATTATGCTCGAGTGAGATCAAAGCCGAGCTGATCCTTTTGAAAATATTCATTGATGCTATTTTGGGCTATACACCTTCAAAGCCACCAGCAAAGCAGATTCATGCGACATAAAAGGTTTAAGCATTAACAGCATTGAGCTATTTAATATAGAATATTGTTTTGTCAAGCATCAAAAATCAAAAAAATCAAGAAAATGTACTATAGCTGATAGCAGCAGAATATAGGACCTCATTGCCAATAGCATAGCGAGTTAACATGGAACCAGTATGCGGTACCGGTCAAATGTGAATACTTTAGAAAAAAATATTATCATCAACTACTCTCCCAATATGAAGAGAATCATACGTACAATGACCGCAAATGTCTTAAAGTAACTTCTCGTATTTTGCAAACTTCGTGCATACATAAGGATACATAGTGTTGTGCGACAATTTATAAAAATGTAGGTATACCTTAACCCTAACTTATCCAGCAAATTTAAGGCATATAGTCTAAATACAATTTAAAGAGAGTTTGGTGCAGTGTTTACATAAATGTGTCCGATTTTTCGAAATGGATCTAAGGAATATTTGTTCATTTATTGAAACGTACAAATTATATCGTCGAATCTGTAACCTATTATAGTATACGTACATATTTTTGTTCTAGACGTGTTTCTATTTTATTCTATCTATGTTGGGCTATTGTTAATATTATGGATTATGGTCATGCAGTCTACATATAGGACTGTGAAAATATATGACAATTACAACCACATTAATCCTAATACAGATCCTTGCGGTACCCCAACAGTGATACTTCAACTTTTACAATATTCACAGTTACACCCTACTTGTTGATGACGATCGCTTAAGAATAAGAACAAGTAAAAACTATTATTGAGCTACTGGGTTAATATGGTCTAATTTATAAGAGAGAATTGAGTGATTGAGGATTTGGACATATTAACAGGTATACCAAAGCATCCGTGAATTTCATCACTACTAAACCAAGCTATGGTTGGATGCTTTAGTATAAAACCATGTCAATTGTTGGGCAGTACTTTGAAATGTAACTGATAAATATTTTTAATATTTTGAATTATTATTTATAGAGGTGTATGGAAAGTAAGATTAAAAAGATTTCATCAACAATTAAATATGCGAAATTGAATTACAAATACTTTTCAAATATTAATAAAATCTTTGAAAATCAACTGGAGAGTTAAACAACACATATGTACATTCATTGGTTTCACTTATAAAGTGGCAGAATTTCTGTTAAACGTTTTTTAAATTATCTACTACTACTTATCTATTTTCCAGATATTTTTTCCTCCTTTTAGGGCAATTTAAACACTATCCGATTAAAAATCAATTTATAAAATCAAATTATTAGATTTTCGTTACAAATTTCGTCGGGGGAAGAAATTGACATTTATGTAATTCGTGTCAAATACATAATTGTAATAAACAACTAACCATGTCTATCAACAAAGTTATCTAAAGGCAAAAAACTCAATGGCTCACTGGGCTATGTTTACAAATTAATGAGCAAATTAAAATATTTTTGAATTGTGAATTTATAATCATAAGAATAATGATCCTTATACATAATATCATATATGTACATATATCAATGTATTTTTGTCACCCTCTAACAATTCTGCTGAAGGACCAGAAACCAGAAAACCATGGCAAAAAAACCTAGTTAAGAGCTTTTTCTAACTATTTTTATTTTTTAAAATCTTAATACTTTCAAAATCAAAGTTATGTCGTAATTTTTAGAATGCTTAAAGAAAGCAGTTTTGCGATTATCTTGAGTGTATGTACTGATGATTATAAAGGCATTCTCTTTTAAATATTTGCATTCTAATTGATATACGATACTACTTTGATTATCTTTTTTAATCTTAGTTTTTAAATTTTGAAATAATAGTCTGTTATTGTTAGGTGTAAATGTAAAACTTATTTTTAACCGAATAGTGTTTAAATTGACCAAAAAATATAAAAATATCTAAAAAATATATAAATTACTGTTCTAATTGTAAGATATTTATACATACATATTTCTAATATACAAATTTTAGATTAAAGCAGGGCAAAGATATTAAAAGTCTACTGTTAGTTGTGTTAATAATAATGCATTGCTTGCTTTTATACAAAGTATTGGTTTCGAAAGAATCATTCATAATCAATTTTCAAGGAGATGAATCAGTTATTGAGCAAGCTTGCTAGAAACCTATGTTGTATTAATTACTACGTTAGCGTTGTAGTATACAAAATTAACACCTTCTGCTTATTAGAATGACAGAAAACGAGGAGAAATCGCCATAATTGCAATTGTTAATAAATGTATATATGTATGTATTAATAAATTCGAATATATACATATATGTAAGTTTATTGTTTGGTTTGCCTATATTTATTCTGATAATACATATTATTATATAATACAAGGTGTCTGTAAAAGGCCTTTACACACCCCTACCACATATTCTTTGAACCACAATAAGCCGATTTAAGTAAACTTACCTGAGTCGAAAGTCGTTTAGTTTGGGCGCTATGCGTGAAGTTAAAATTTTGAAATCGTTTTTTTATTATAAATTAAAAACGGCTTATGCGATTGTAATAAGATTTGGCATGGTCAGTTAGTATTATTGGACAAATGTTTTAAGAAAATTTCAAAAAAGTGGCAATACCGGAAGTGAATGAAACACGCATGACCATTATCAAAATATTTTTTTATTCGATAGAGTACTCAAAAACGATTAAATTATATCTCTTGTAAAAATTCTTTATTCTTCTTAAAAAGTGCTTATGGTAATTATATTTAATTTATTTTTGAGGGAGTTTTTAAAAACAACTTTATTTTGATTACCAAATGAACAAGTACTGTACTGTCTTCAATAGTTACAAATAGACTGAAGAGTTTCTACATAATAATAATAATATATAACATTGCATTGCATGAGATTAAATTATCTTATCGCTAAGAATGCTAGTTCACACTTTACATTAGAGTTTCCTAGAAGCTGTTCATATTACATGGTCGTGCATTCGAAAAACGTAAAAAGTAATCCAGTCGCCTATGATTTCTATCATAAACAAATGAATTGCGCATGACTAAATCTACTGCTCAAATAAAGACTACAGGGAAACGAATAGGCTCAGTAAACGTTTACAGTTTCGAAGATTCTGTAACTCATTTACTGTAGAAACGGCACTATATATAAATTGATTACTCTAATGGTTTTTGCGAAATTTGTATTTTAATAATACGCATAGGTTATTTTACACAAAAATTATTAAAAAAATTAAATAACTGAAACATGAACACAAATAGTAAATATGTCACAAAAACCGTTGAAAGTGTTCTCCATTTACATGCATACAAAGATTTATACGACGAAGGAAATTAAACTGTAGTCAAAATTTCTCCATCACCTCTTAAGTGATTTATTGCATGTTGAAGACGTTGCCATAGTTGTGCTTAATTAGCCACTGGTGTCTCGTAACTTAAGATGACTTACGATGTCTCCATAAAAAAAAAATCAGCTAGAGTTAAGTATGGAGAACGTTGTCGCCAATTTACAGCAGTGTCATTACTTCTACATATCTTCTAACATCTACTGAAAAATGTGGTGGAGCTCCATCGTGTGTGTACCACATATCTCTCCGAAGTTGTAGAGGTAAATTGTCTAACAAATCTGGCAATGTATTTTGTAAAAATTGCAAGTAGATGTCTCCCGTTAATCTTTGTGGAAGAATAACAGGACCAACAATAAAATTGCCAATTATTCCAATCCACACATTAAGTTTAAATTCGTGTTGAAAATGATTTATCTTTATGGCATGCGAGTTTTCAACTGCATAAACGTGTTCGTTGTGGAAATTAGTTACCGCTCTTCTTGCGAAACAAGCTTCATCCGTAAACAAAATAGTGTTGCCAAAGTTTAAATCTACTTCTCATTGCCTATTAACAAAGCGACAAATATTTTATGATATGGATATAGCAATTGTTCTTTACATATTCCTACTTCCCTACCTATTCGTCTAGTACTTATTTCTGGATCTTCTTCAACACGTTCTAAAATTTCTTCTTCAAATTCAGGAACCCTTACAAAACGCTGCCTTCCATAATCATCGGTTGCAAGAGCAAAGCGACCGGTCTCCCGAAGACGTCACTCAACGGAAGCAGACGTTGGGTGACTTGGTATTCGACGATTTGGAAACCTTTAGGAATACACCCTAACATTCTCTAGTATTTCTTTCACAAAATCCAAATAGCAACAGCATATCGGTATATTCTGCATTGGCGTATTGTAAGGCCATGATAAATCACGAAAAGTTAAGCTTTCTAAATTATTATTAGAACATTTAAGAAACTTTTGAACACTAATGACAATTCAGGTATTGTAGATTTTACACTATTAGTATTTAGCCATGCGAAATTCATAGGCGACTGGATTACTCTTTGCTTTTTTCGAACGCACGACAGTCAGCACTTTTTTCGTTTTTCTCGAAAACGAATATAAATAAGAAAATTTTACAACAGACTTAATTTGATCGTTTTTGAATACTCTATGGAATAAAAATTATTTCGTGTCTCTACTACAGACAGCAAAAAAATTATGTTTATTTTCATAATAGTCATTCATGTTTCATTCACTTCCGGCATTACTTAGTATTTTCTTGAAATTTTCTCAAAACATGCGTCCAATAATACTAACTAAAAAACGATTTCAAAATTTAACTTCAAGGCCACATAGCGCCCAAACTAAGCGACTTTGGACTAAGATAAGTGAAATCGGCTTATTTTGATCTAAGGAATACACTATGAGGTAGGCGTGTGTAAAGACCTTTTAAAAACAACTTGTATATGTAAGCGGGTTTAACTAACGTGTGTCACGCAAATATTAAAAATTAATTAGTTTTATAAAAAAAACCTTGAAACGAAACCAATAACGTATCTAGAAACAAATAAATTGTCAGTACTGTAATAGATGCTGGAATGTAATTACTTCAAAACATGTTTTTTTCAATAGATCGTGAAATTTTGTTCGATAGATTCATAATGAGCAACTAATTTTGTTTAAACTATTTTCAAGGGACCAAGTGGAGTCGTCAGTGGAGGCACCTCTTGGCTGAGGTGCAGTCGTGTACCTCGAGAATATGTCCTGTTTTAACATCAGGACCGTGTAGCCCTCTCTAATGTTCCTCAGGCCATCGCCATAGACTCTGCCAGCATGGGTACATTGAAGTGCCGGTGTATTTGGACGTTGCTGACTAACCATGGTGCTCCGATAATCATTCACAGCATGTTGTTCTGCAGAATGTTGAGTCGCTTTTTTTGAATAGGACAGACACTGGGTCGGGTCCGGACGCCATATATGTATGAGAATTGGTCGGAGAAAAGATATACCTAATCATATTTCTTACACTACATCAACCTGCTACTACAAGTGCTTATCTTATTTTGTACTTAATAGATTGTTTTTTGTGTCATATTAGCGTTGAAGATGGAGCAAAAAATTATTAAGAAAAGTTGTTACGAATCACTAAAATAATACAAATATGCAGTTTTACTGGAAAATCTTAATCTTGAAATTTTACTATGAGATTACAGAACTCATTGAAAATATAGAATAGCTATAGATATGACGTTTCAAATAATTTCCAATTGTTTTGATTGTTCGTTGCATTTTTAATATTTAAGATAAGAAATTTTTCAACGAGTTCATACAAAAATGTAGTATTTGTAGATATTATTTTAGTAATTAGTACTTACCAACTTTTTCTAATAATTTTTACTGGATCTTCAACGCTAATATGACTTTACTAGCATCTCTAGTTATTAATTTAATCATAGTTGGACAGATTTACTCCAACAAAAATTCATTCATATAAAAATATTAACCTAAATGGCCACTATCACTGATAATAGTTTAGTAATAATTGCGTAACTAATAAACAACTTATTTGGTCGTCTCCATTTAAACTGAAACATACTGTATACATATGTATGTATTGTTATGTTATTATTGATATTGTTCATTGTCAGCAGTGTCATTCATGTCAGCAGTGTAAAATTAAAATAATAATAAAAACAAAAAATTAAATTAAATAAATTAAATTAAATTAAACTTTTATATTAATTAATTATTAATTAATTAATAAAAAAAAAAGACTCCAGCCAACGGCGTGCACGGGGAAAAATTAAAAAACCCAGATTATAATGTGAAAAAATTTATTCCTCAAAATTTATTGTAAAAACACATATAACACATAATTACATCCATTTCGGCACAAAAAACATGAAATTCAAGCTGGAATTACGAAAATCATTTTTAAAAAATAGCAAGCAGTTGATTTGAAATTTACGGAGTGGCAGGCCTTGCTGAAACAGAGAAACAAAAACGGGGAGGAGAGTTGTTTACGAAGTTTTGCGACTGACATACAAAACAAGTCGCAAGTCCCGAAAACAGATTTTAACGAAAAATACAACATTTTAAAAGCAAGTGAAAGTTTTATAAGTGCCCATTAGACCTTCAACATCAAAATTAAACTAGTGAACGTGAAGAAAACCCGGGAAAAGAGAAAATAGATCGAAAACGACAGGGAGGAGTTTGTAACGCACATAGGAGGATATTGGATAAGAAAAACACACACACACACACATTTAATTACATTGGTAAATTACAGGTAAGGGTTGAGGGTGGTTTAGTTAGATAACCATTGTAAAAATTTTGTAATCATATTATAATCTGGTTCTTTTTAAACTGTTTATATATTTTTTATTTCGTGTCATTAGTGACACACACAACAGTATATAGGTATATACAGCTATGCTCATATGTATTAGACACACAACCTATTTCTCAATTTTGGGTACAATATAAGGAATAAAACAAAAACGGGTCAGAAAAAGTGTTTTTAAAGATTTCTTACATACTTATCAATATTTAGGTGCACCGCCTCTAGCCTTAATAACGGCACTTACTCTTTTAGGCATACTAACGTATCTTTGGAATTACATTTATATTTGGCAACCTTAACATTAAGAACAGAGCCCACTGATCTTTGATGGGCGACAAATCGGGGCTCTGTGCAAGCCACTCCAACTCTCGAACGTTGTTATCGACGATCCAATTTGTCACAGCACGAGATTTATGGCAGAGCCCATTGTCTTCGAAGATGAAATCAGGTATATCTTCGTTAAAAAATTTTAATGCCGACGGTTCCAATACTTTTTCCATCTTTGTATAGCGGTCGCTGTTCATGCAGACTTTGCCCGTAGTTTTCCAACTCTCGAGGCAGACCTAACGCTACCTCCGTAAAATTTGACGGTGGGTAATATACAGTCTGCATTATACGCCTTTCCCGGCCTTCTTCGAACATACCGAGTAACAGACTGTCCAAAAATGTGTATAATATAACAGGAAACCACTTAATCATTCTATGTTTATTTTCTAAATAAATGCAATAGATAGAATTAGTTTGTCACGATTATAAGAACAAGCACATAACTTCAGTCCAGCCATCTTTGGTCCAATTATTAAAAAGTTTGCCCCACAAAAAACGATTTTTCTTGAACTTTTCTGTTAAGTATGGCTTTTTACGGGCTCTGGATCCACGTAAACTAGCATTATAAAGCCATCTTCTTACTGTTTGTCCACTTCATTATGCATTACAATGGCCTTAATTACGGTATATATTCAAATGTGTACCTCATTTATTTGCTTTAAAATTTCATAGAAATATAAATAATGGGGGTTTCCAGAGTACATATAAGCATATCTGTATATACAGGTGGTGCATTAGTGGGTGGAAGCTCAATATATCCCATATTGTAAAAGTTATTAAAAAAACTTATTGAGAAAAGGTGTTGGTATTCTTAAGCTCCATATCTTAAAATAGTTGCACATACATATACTGCGTGTTTAATAAAGGCGTGCCAGACGAAACTTTTTTTTTTTAATGGAACGCTATACACTTTTTTGCATTTCAAAAATCTGCTTACTTTGGCGAGCTTTCTTATATAGGATTTTCCGGCTCTATTCTGAGTATTTAAAAAGTTACGACCATTTTTAAGTCCTAATTAGGTGTATTACGAGAGTTAGTTCCGGCATGAACACAAATATACGACCTATTTCGCACCATTAGATGGTGATCAAGTATCTTCTAAACCGAAAAAGTTAATGGAATGATTAATAAAAATGAACGAGCTAATAAGTATCTATCGAAACATGATAAAAAATACAGGGTGTTCCATTTAAATTTATCGACAACATTAAGGACCCGAGTTTCGACAGACCCTGTATCTAAGAAATATTTTTTTGTTAAATTCTCGACCCAGCAAAAATCGAAGACATAGCCAAACCTTGCAATGGAGCCAAAAAAGTCGTAAATTATTTTTCCACGGGAAATAACTCTGTTAACACAACTAAATTAAGACGGAAAATGGTCATAACTTCTTAAATATTCGAAATAGACCCGCAAACTGTATATGAGAAAGCTCGCAAAAATAAGCAGATTTTTAAAAAATGTAAAAAAATGTATAGCGTTTCATTTAAAAAGATATAAGTACAGTCTGGCACGGCATTATTAAACACGCTGGATATATGCAACTAATTTTAAGATATGAAGCTTAAGAATAATTACACGAGCCTCCACGCACTAATACACCACCCAGTAGGTATATAGGTATGCATACGTATATTGCGTTATACATTTTCGACTAAGCTTTTGCTTGCAAAGTAAATATGTAAAAATATTATGGTGTCTCCTGTATATCCTGTATAGTTGTCTATACAACAAGCCGGTACAAAATATAAACAACAAAGAACTGTGAAGAATTTCGACCTATTAACACTTTGCCAGTATATGAAAAAGTTTTGGAAATCGCTGTAAAAAACTAATTACCCGAATATTGTGATAAAAATAATATAATGGTGGCGAATCAATCGGGATTTAAGTAAGATCACTCATGTGAGACGGTAATAGTAGACATTTGTGATAAATGGACGAAGGTAAAATAATCATCGCACTTTTCTTGGACTTTAAGCGAGCTTTTGAAACAGTTACCAGAGAGCTATAAATAAAGAAATTAGGATTCGTGGGGATCAATGGGACAGATAAAAAGTGGTTTTCGTGTTAGTTAAAAGACAGGTATCAAAAAATAACGGATGTGTGTCTGATAAACAAAAAACAAAAGATGGAGTCCCACAGGTAACAATGCTGGGCCCAATGTTATTCAATATTTACATACATAAATGATATGGTGTCGTTTATTAAAAATTGTGATATATGTATGCTCGCTGACGATACAGTGATCTATATCAGTGGAAATAATGTTGAAAGTATGGCGAATACCTTGAATGACGACCTTGAAAGACTTTTCGTATGGCTATGCAAAAATAGTCTTGGTATTAATATTAATAAAACTAAGTTTATGTGTATTGAAAATAGATATAAGTTAAGTAGTTTGAATACATTCAGAATAATAATAAACGACATCGATATAGATAAACTAGATCATATTAGATACTTCGGTGTAGTAATTGATAAACAGTTAGGAGTAGAATTTAAGAAACTATAACAAAATGACTAAAACAGTTAATTTACTCTAGAAAATAGAAAGACAAATGTCGGTATATATTATGCTTAGATTATATAAGGCATTGATTGTTCCACACTAACAATTTTGCAACAGTTACAAAAAGTCCAAAACAGTGCGATGCCGGTAATATTACAATGTAGTCGATATACGCCAATAAGCACTATGTTGAATACGTTAAATATCATAAATGTTAACCAGCTAGTAACTTATAGGACATTAATTTTTATTCATAAAATTAAACTGGGTAGTGTATGTACCTGAGTATTTAGGAAATAGGATACACTATGTTGGAGAAATTCAAACAATTATACGAGGAATACTAATAACTGTCATACAACCATATAATAAGGAAAAAGCAACTAATACATAATAGTATTTTTGTTGGTAGTATTGCATTATACAGTGTGGTACCGGGTTTTATAAAGGATAGTGAAAATCTAAATGCATTTAACAGATTATGGTTCCGTTCGCAAGAACTAATTGCAATTGTTTATTTAAATTAATTTATTTTTTGTCATTTAGTACCACAGAATTAATTCTTTTTATGTTTTTTTTAATTAATTACATATTAATTTGGATGATTATGTTTATATGTACGTATTTTGTGCACATGTATGTATGTTATTTCTTGTCCTGTTATTGGGCCTTGGCCTGTTGGGCAATAAAGATTATTATTACTATTATTATTGATATTATTATTAGTTATTAAGTATATTCTAAATAAATATTAATGTAAAATTACATGTAATAATATTATATATAGCTATAGCTAAATAAAATTCTATTATTATTATATCTTTAAAATGATGATCTTATTACTTGCTACAAATATTATCGGCACAATTTTGAGTGTTAATATAAAAACAATAATCTACCGTAGCATGATAAATAAAACAGCCTATATATAACATTCTTTTGGTTTCTAGTATGTAGTTAATTACCAAATATTAAATGGTTTTGATTGTACATACGCATCAAGTATATCTATATAACAGAAATCAAAAAAAATGCATATCTAATGCGTAATTTCTTCGATTAACAATCGGCATGTGTTCAAAGCAAAATAAGAACCACTTTGACTTATTTCTACCCAATATTTCATAAGTTGTAAGCACAATACGGTACACTAGGTAAACGTATAAGCAACAAATAATATTTATAAGAGGGAATAGTTCTGCTTATTTCCTGAACAATTATAAAGACAACAAAAATAAAATAAAATAAAAATTGCAAAATTATTCTAAGAATTATAAAAATATCTAAACCTAAAATTCTTGTGTATTATCTATAACATAAACACTTTATACTTTACTATATCAATTACAAAATTATGCGTAAACCTATATATTTCTTTTTATGTTTGACACAGCAATTAGTTAAGAAAAAAAACGCTAAAAGGTAGGTACGGTTACAAATATGTATTACTTAATGGTAACTTTTGATTTCTAATCCTTGAAATAGATTACCTATTTCCTGCCATTTTCATAATTTTTTCTTATTGATATATGACACCGAAAGTATGCAGATTGATATAAAACAGAAACAAATTACATTACATAACAGTTAGATGTAGAAATATCAGCCATTATGAAACTATGTATTTATGACTTTTTTTAACTGCTTGGGATTTTAATTACATACTTAAACAATGAATTTTCGTGACTTATGTTTTCTTTTTCGTTTTTAAAATGCTAAAGTTAGCATTAAAAATATAAAAGCCAAAAACTTTTCACCGCGTCTACTTAGTTTTATAGAAGGAAAAAATCTTTTATGAGTATTTATGAATTCTGACCTTGGAATACCGTGTTATTTATATTTAAGTTGTATGCAGAAACACTTAAGCTGTGGTTTACCTTCTCTTTAACGTAAAATTTCCAATTGCACATAGTTTTTGTTAAAAACAACTTGGAATGTTAAATAAATCATAAATGAAATTATCTTAGCGAAATACATATGTATGTCTTTTTAATGTAAGTACAGAGTGTGTCACTTATTTTGGAATTCGAAAAAAGAACAAGGTATAAACATTAGTTATTATTTTACAGAAGTGCTTAAACTACTACAAAAGGTGTTGGAAGTGACGTCGTCTTCAACTTTACATATTTCGGCCCCTTTGAGGAGGTTTTGAGACACATTCTGTTTGAAGGTGGTCCACGATTGGCTTATAATTGTGCTTTTATTCGGCGCCACCGAGTCTGGAATCTTGTTCTTATATCATTCCCTGATTGTTTTGTTAGAAGACCTTCGAATATAAAGTGCAATAATAAACGCGCGTTTTTCCGCACCTAACACCATAACGCCCTTCACTTCGTTCTCCTTAGCACTGAAGTGTCCCATACAGTTTACTAGCATGTTGGTAGTGTTGCTGGCACGCGTTTTGTGCGGGTTGCAAAATATATGACACACTCTGTATATTAGATATTAGATAGTGGAAGATAATACAAGTCCAGTTGTAGCTTTTACGGATGTAATTAATGTTTGATTATTTTTCACTTTTAGTCACAAACTTTTCCAATTTCTAGTAGAAGAGTTTAATATTGTGTTCGTATTAATGTCGATTGTATGTTGTCATATTGTCAGTAATACTTTACATTTTTCTTTCGTAAAGTGCTTTTACAATGCAATTGTAAACCTTTCCGGACCATAATTATTTTTAACCAAATTCACGATCAAATTTTTTACCAGCTTCTCAGACAATACCTTAAACGATTTCAAAATTTGCAAGCGTACCTACATCTTAATTGCTGTTATTTTTAGTGCAAATAAAACATTCGCAAGTCTTACGTATATACTTATTTTCATTTACTTGCACCGTAGACATTACATAAATTTATCAGGATAAGTATGAGCACAGTCGCTACTAAAAAGAACTATAATAAAATACGTAGGCACCATATACCTCAGCAGTTCGAACGACATTCGCGCTAAGAACTAGAGAGAGGGAAAATCCTTCAAGCTGTTAGTATCTTAGAAAGTTGTCAAGAAACTTCGATACGTAGGAACTAGTAAGCGGTATCAAGTTTTTAACCACAAATCTAACGTTTGGTACCAGTTTATTGAAACCGCTTTATACATAATACAACGGCATTATATTCTTGTCTTGTAAACAGTTTCATTCCTCACCATTCGTTCATTGGAAACGGTGTGTTGAGTTGACCGAAACTGTTAAAGGTGTCTTTAATATTCATCGAAGTCGAAAGCACTGTATAACGTTTGTTTGTTTTCGTTGTCTTCCAAGTACAGTGTTTCTTTTTTGTTTCTAGCAAAAAGTGAGATATTTGCTATTTCTTCTCGGAGAAAGTTAACTAATGTGTTATTTATATGTATTATTAAGACAAATTCGAAAACGTCGTGGATCAAAATTATTATTTACCAGATACGCTAAATTTGTTCTAACGGCACTGCTACCCTTTTCGCCGGTAGAATTGGAGAAGCGTTTGCATTTTCTACATCCAGATAATCTAATCTATTTATAAAACAAATTTATATCTTAGAGACATTTTAATACTACTACTAAAAAGAAATCGATAATTTACGAATAAGTGACCGTCCTAAAAGCTGTTATCCTGTTCGGAGTGAAATGCATTAATTTGCGAACAACATCTACATACATATAAAACAAGTGTTCCAGATAAACGTAAGTACTTTACACCTTCTATTGTATTTGTCTACTACAGTTTGGAATGTAAATTAACAGAGAGACAGATATCTTCACAGAAGCAAAGACGTTATGAAATGCATTTGACTTTGTAATAGGTGATGACATTTACAAGTCTATTATTATTAGTCTTGCCGCAGTTTGGCCGACTTTCTTTAGTAGCTAAGTTGTTTGAAAAACACGTATATTTTGTTTTGATGCAGCCAAGATTTGTATTTTTGTAGTATATGAACCATAACAGTTTCCAAGGTGATATTATTCTCATTTTTATTCCATTTTTTTTAAGTTTCCAGTGGGTCTAAAATATGTTGTATTAATTGCATTCTCTGAAGATTATGTCACCAGAGAACGAGATATCCTTACTATTTCCCTAAAAAGAATTAAGTAATCATTAAACGGTAAAAAGAAAATTACCTAACAGTAAATCCCTAAATTATTAATCAAATGTTTCGAGAGTTAAAGCTTTGCGAAATGTTTATAGTTATGACTTCATTGGGTACTGCTATCAATGGATTTTGCTCCGATATTTAGATACCATAATGTTGTAATAAATATTTTAATTGTTGATTTATACGCAAACTATCCCACACATCAAAATTTTTAGTTTTCTCTACCAAACTTCACCAATTTACACTTTTTTCCGATCATCCTTAAGTGGTGTTAACATTGATAATGTTAGAATAAAGAAGTTTAGTGTCGTACTTATAACATATGTGTGCGTGTTACATAAAAAAGTGTAATCCAAATATTATCAAGAATACAACCCTGACTTCATTCCGTACAGATAAAACGTATATAAAGTGGACCATTTCTTGTCTTTAAATGGTGAAATCGAAGCTAAACTTATATTGAGTAGACTACAATTATGTCAGTTTTCATTGATTCTAAGACGTAATTTAATTGAAAGTAAAGAAAAAAATGTAAGAAACAAAAACGTTAATCACAAGATTTATGCAACATTGAGTTGAGAAAAGAATTTTGGTACAAATCCATTTTAATTTTGCTTTGGAGGATGTACATATGTATGTACACAATATCATTTAATATGTATGATCAACGTTCTAAATTCGTCCAGTCAGTAGTTCAGCGCAAATCAGAAAAATTGCATATTCTTTTTCAAAAATGAAGGTTTAAATGCATTAATGCCTTTACTTACATTGGGGTCATTTGGCAGAAGCAAACAGTTAAATGGATTGTTAACACTCTTATGTAATTGATCACAGTTTAAAAATGTTCCGATCCGATCAGTGCTAGCGATCCAGAGCTTTTCATCTGCTGATTGAACCCGATATTGATGATATTAACATACAATCGGTTATACCAAGTAACTATAAATGACTGGTACAAATATTTGTTTTGGCAACATTGAAAAAATGCCTAGCCTGGTTATTCGTTGTAGATATAACTTTGTCGGTTATGTGGTTTGTATAATATGTGTTATTGGCTTGGCTTTCATTTTGACAATTGTCTGACAAATTTAAATTTAAAAATCAGGCGTGCTGAACTAAAATTACAGAAGTATTGCCACATTAAGTGGAAAATGTCCAATCATTTATGTATTGTCGCTCGTTAGTAACTGCAATAATTCGGATTTCCTGTTCTATTACAATTTGTTTGAAGAAATTTAAAGCATTTGTCTTTTACTTAAATATGTTTGAGATTCGAAAATTACTCTTTTACTTGCCCACTTTTCTTGCTCCTTCAAGCCGATTGTTCACCGCTGATATACAGTCGTTATTCCCCAGAATAATTATTATTAATTACTAATATTATGCAATACTGTTCGTATAGGAAATTCACAGATTTATGTAGGGTAATGCCTTTTTCTGTTGTAGATGTAATTTTAGCGATGTCATTTATAAAAAAATGCTGTACAAACAACGTGTATAGATACCATTTTCAGCATTCGCAGTAATAATACGCAAGCTGTACTACACTTGTTACTGTTTTAAATTCAGTAGTTGCCAAACATGTCTTTCCACAATCCAATTTTTGGCATACCCTATCATGAGTCCTCCAAAGTGCTTGGTGGACGAGTTTAAACAGGATTACTTTCAGCAAATTACTACTACTATACTATTAAATTATGGTATATGTTTAACGGAAATTTTTAACATAAAACATGGAAACTACAATTCTCGTACAAATTAAAAGATTCAGTATGCTGGAAACGTCTTACTGTATGTATTTTGCTA
Source organism: Popillia japonica (assembly GCA_004785975.1). NCBI lineage: Eukaryota > Metazoa > Arthropoda > Insecta > Coleoptera > Scarabaeidae > Popillia > Popillia japonica. The sequence goes on from SMLS01072006.1 coordinate 16,163, forward strand.
CCTGGTGTTAACTCAAACGGATAGGTAGCTTAGGTAACAAATGTCTAATGTAAAAGATGAGTTCAAGATTTCATTGCGATTACAAATACGTTTGCTTATGTAAAAAACTCTTGATATTTAGCAAAAGGTTACAGAACAAACAACATGTGCTTTCATTAGAAATCAGCTTGCGGTATTTCCAACTACAATATGTATCACATGATGGCAATGCAAGTTTATAAAATCTGACTGAAAAGAAACGAAACGATTGCAAGTTGTTCGTTTTCAGAAAATATTTAGAATTTTGTATCAATAATTTGTCGGTTTAACGAACTGTAAGTGTTGTTATACTGTCAATGATTTGATTAGATATTAGGGCTAACTAAACTCTCATTTATAATAAATAATAAACGCTCATTTATATATACACTAAAACCTCGATTATCCGTGACTATCTTCGATTATTAGGGTGCCGTATAATGGAAAAGAACAAATAATTGAAATGAAACTTTGTTATGTACTACATGGATGCATATAATAAATATACCAACAAAATCAGATTTTATGCCCATATTTATAATATCATCTATATACTACCACATCTAAATACATATGTACATATAACATTTTCTTAATAATTTATCATTTAAAACATTAAATTAAATTAATTCCGATACGTTTTAATCTTTATTGCTGTACACATTTTTTGTATTGCTAGAGAGTCACTGCAGCTAGAATCATTTTATTTTTCCAGAAATTTTAATAAACAATCAGCACTTTTTTTTCATTGGTCGAGAGTTTTTTAAAAGGTTCTTCGTTATCACTAACCTCGCTGTTTTCGTTGCTTAGTTGACCACTTTCCAAAGCTTCGTAAGCAATAGTCTTATGAGTTTTGATTTCATGACTGGGTTAATGTTTATCACTTATTAGCCATTCTTCGATGATTTCTTTATTTACATTTTGGAAAGCGTCAAAATCTTGAATAACATTTAAAAGGGCTGATGATTCTTGCGATGTTGATCCCTCTACTTTCTTCTTCTCTACTAATTTAATCCAAGATCGTTTAATCGTTATCACCTGTATATCGTTCCGTGAAGCAGCAGATGTCATAATGGCATCCTTTATAGACCATTTCTTATAAAATTGCGTCAGGTCTCCGTTTTCTTCTAAAACACGTTAAAGGAGCAGTTTTCTGAAACGTCGCTTAATTGCTTCTAAAACGCCTAGATCTATAGGCTGCAATGTTGATGTTACATTACGTGGTAAATACACAACCAAAATTTGTCCGTCACTTGACGTAAGAGTCGATGCATTTGGATGAGTAGAGGCATTCTCCAAAAATAAGACTGCTGTCTCTGGAAGGTTTTTTGATCTAAGATGAGCTCGTACAGTAGGAAAAAATTCCCTGTCCCTTGAAGGATCTTGGATTTTTATGCGTTCTTTACTCACTTTATAGCCGGGTGCTGTTTTAGATGCTAAAGCTTTCCAAAATAAGCCAGTCTCGTCAGCGTTATAGATTTGCTCCTTGTCAGATTGTGCCGTTCTATTATTCGTATGATTTCATCGCCATACGGCTTAGTCGCTGTTACATCACCACTGAATTTTTCACCCTGCATATCTAACTGTCTAATTTCATGTCTTGCTTTGAATCTATTCATCCATCCTTGAGAAGCACAGAATGATTGCTCGAATTTCATTTGCTTATGAAACCATAATGCCTTCTCACATAGTAGGGGTCCCGATGCAGGATGTCCTTCAGTCCCTTTTTGTTTAAACCAATTGTAAATAGCGTTTAGCGTTCTGGAACTCGTGGCATTAAAATAGTTTGCTCTAATTTGCTTTCCAATACAGCAACTCTGTGTAAGTATTCCAATACTTTCACCTTTTTCGATAGTTTTAATTTCGTAGCAATAGATAACAACAATTTTTATGTTGGGGTATTTTATATTAGTTATTGTATGTATGTGTACACTAAAGCGGAAACAACATATACAGGGTGTCCAAAGTTATCGGTGCTTTCTTAGTTATTTCTGTAGCTACGATTTTAATTAAATGAGCAAATGTTTAGTGTTTTTAACGCTGATTACTATGGAGTTCTTGAAAAAACAATTGAATAATGCATTATCGAAAAATTTCGAAATTTATATATTTTTTTAAATGGAGGCCCCTGTATTATTTGTACATATTGTTGATCATCATAACATTTTGAACAAAAAATATCCAGCACATAACTATTTTTAACGTAAAAATAAACAAATGAGAAGCGTTTAAAGTTTAAAAATTATTAACATGTAATTCTATGTAGGTGATGGAAAATCATAATAAAATATTACGTTAACAGTAGAATAGAAATAGTACGGACGCAACTCGTGTTTTTTAACAATGGCGTGCACTGTACTCTTTTGCAAATCTAATTCTCTGGTGCAACTTCGTATGGATTGTTCTGGACTGGTTTCAAAAAAAGCCAACAAGTTTAGGTACTTCTGTTTCTTCGTCTAATATAAAAATTTTCTTTCTTCGTAATGTATCTCCATTAATTCGAAATTTTTATACAATCTTAGAAAATAGAACTGGTTTGGTGATCGACAATTCACGTATGTGTTTTCATAATATCGAAGCGCATTTTTTCCATTTTTCCTACAAATCAGATATGCCTCTAGCATATCACACTTTTCTGAATGCGTAAACGGCATTATTTTGAATAAATATGGGGGAATTATATGATTATAATTATAAGAACACAAAATCAAATAACCGACTATTCTTAATAAACTATTTTAATAAGTAACCGTACGAAAGAGACTTGAACTCTGTACGTTTTTGACAACATTAATGAGTATATTACATGCTTGTTTTGCCTAAAAGTGAAAGAAGCCTACTATTAATAATGTCTCTTTGACACAATTAAAATCGAACAGAACTTCTTTATTATTCGCAAAAAAACGTCACACAAAGCGTTATCGCGACAGCCGAGAAGTGCATTGAACAGCACACTTGGGCAAAATTTTGTAATACAAAATGAAAATTATTTGATTATTGTGTTTATTGTTTTTATTCTACTGTAAAGGTAATATTTTATTATGATTTTCCATCACCTACGTAGAATTACATGTTAATATTTTTTTTTAACTTTGAACGCTTCTCATTTGTTTATTTTTACTTTAACAATAGTTATGTACTGATCATTTTCTGTTCAAAATATTATGATGATCAAAAATATGTACAAATAATCCATTTAAAAAAATTATAAATTTCGAAATTTCTCGGAAATGCGTTATTCAATTGTTTGTTCAAGAACTCCATAATAATCAGCATAAAAAACATTAAAAATTTGCTCATTTAACTAAAATCGTAGCTACAGAAATAACTAAGATAGCAATAGTGCACCGATAACTTTGGAAACGGTGTATACATATACATACATACATATGTATGTCAACAGAGCAAGAGTGCTATACGTCATTCGTTATCCATTATAAGCTAACCCACGCAATTATATGTTCTCTCTCTGAAAGAAATAGAGAATAACAGGTTTGTCTGATTCGACTAGATTCATATTGAGAAACTGTCCAGAAAATCGAAACAAACGATTCACCGATTGCACAAGAATTGAATCAGAGCGTGACATGGGTAATCGAGGGAGCGGGTAATAGAGACACGGATAATCGAAGTTTTACTGTATATATTAAATAAAAAAATAATATTAATTTAAAAATAAATTAAAATTTTAGCTTTCTAAAGTTGATAGTAAGGTATTATTTTCAAATATTGGTTTAAATAATAGATTATGACTTGCTTTTTTATGTTTTTTAATGACATGATATCGAATTTAGTTTATACTTATTAAAAAGTATTTTAAGTAGCATAAAATATAGATGTGTGATACACTTTAAAAAGAAAGTGACACAATCTGTGCCAAGAAGCACCACTGACTGATCGCGAATCAGAAGTTTCCAGTCAGAAATTTCTTACTTACGTGCTTATATTTGGTTGGAAATTATCAGTACCTGATTTATCAGTATCACGGCATGAATTGAATGAAATTACTACTGTAGGCTATTGCTATAGGTATGTTGCTAAATCTGGGAGAAGTAAATTTTTCTTGTGTGAATAGTTCTAGTTTTCTCCATATTTTTATACAACTTATTCTATTAAAAATGCCACTAAGGACTAATCTAATGTTCATCATATAAGTCAAATTAAAAGAAATCGACACTAATTAAAATATACATAATGTGATGGATTGAAAGAAATCATGGTTGATTAAAACACATTTTTATTTGAAATTGACATTAATATAATGCAATCTTTAAATACCGTTGGTAGAAACATTCTTTGTTGTAATGGCTATTTTAAAGCGAAATAATTTCAATAAAATCAGTATTTGCAAGTTAGATACTAAAAATTACTAACATGAATTGCTATTGAAATTGTAAAATTTACCTTCTTAAACATATCTAAAGCGCTCTAGAGGTGAGGATAACAGTATCATTAAACATTTTAAATTCTTAGCAAAATGTTAAATTGGTTAATTCCGATCACGAAAAGCAAAAAATCTGCCATTTTACTATGAAACTAAACAGTTCCATATAGTATGCACGTCATTTATTAGATTGGATCGAGTTAAGCATTACATTGGTGTAATAGAATTGTTTTCAAGAAGACTAAGTATTCAAAATTCGTTTTAATAGAGCTTGTGTTTTTTTAAAACAAAGTTTACTCTCCACCCAACCTTGTCCTTTGACAAAATAGAATAAAATTTCTCCAATATTTTTGTGCTTAATTACGCCATCTAATGGTTATCCGACGGATCTATAAAAAATTAGGTTTTTTTCATGGATACAGTACCTACTACAGTACTTATTTGGTCACCCAGTACTTCACGATCTTTTAATTTTGTTCAGTGTATATCGTGTTTGTGCTTATTTGCGAGAACAATTTTAATGTATGTATACATGCATGTACAAGGGCTGTCCAGAAAGTAACAGACGTTTTGGCCTAACGTGCCGGATGATGGGACCTTAGATCATATACATACACAGGGTTTCCACGGCCAAGTGGGACATAGGAAAATACATACAATCGGTTTTCGGTGAATATTATCTCTTTAATACTACTTCAGCCAAATTTAAATGCCATATATTATAATTGGGCTAACGATGAACATTTCCTCAACCATAGTACAAAGATAGTCATTTTAATAAAGCCAGAAAATTATTATTTTTAAATCTATAGCACGTGAATTCCTAATAAGGCTGTTAACATGTGACAGGACTGCAAGCGGCCATGGCGTAGAGGTTGACACAACGGCTTAATAACGCAATGCACAAATTGTTTAGCGTTCGAATCACGACAGATGAATTTTCATTTTTTTTATTTTTAATTGAAGAGCGAAACATATAATCGCACTCGATCATTTTTGTTATTGCAAAAATCATCGTTGTTGAAGATAAATAAATAAAAAAACAAAATTGATCTGTAGAGATTTGAACCCTAAACAATCCCTGCATTGCGTTAATAACGCAATGCACCAGGGTTTACACCACAGCTTAATAAGCTGTGGTGTAAACCCTTGCGCCACGGCCACATGTAGTCCTGGCATATGTTAACAACCGTATTAGACATTCACGTGCAATAGATTTAAAAATAATATTTTTTTGGCTTTATTAAAATGCCTTTCTTTGTACTATGATTGTGGAAATGTGCATATCGTTAGCCCAGTTATAATAATTAGCATTTAAATTTGGGCGAAGTAGTATTAGGGAGATGATATTCACCGAAAACCGATTGTATGTATTCTCCTATGTCCCGCTCGGCAGTGGAAACCCTGTATACAATGAATACTGCTATCCCATAAAAACTTATTACCGACTGTTTCCAAGATGTGCAACGTGCCTTTTTCGCATTATCTTTTTTGTGAGTAAGCTGTCACCAATGCTGCTGTCTTTCTCTGTAGGTACCCCTGATTGTCCGGGAAGCGCACTATTTGGGATACCTAGATACCTCTTTTTTATCGGACATGTCATATGTCATTCGGACGTTATGTTGACAGGACTCGTACTGCTATTTGAAAATAATTTTTCCTTCGAATTATTCCTTTACTTTTGCATTATATTTCACTTTTTTTACATAGTTTTAAGAGGGTTAGTTGAATATGTGAAAAAAAAAACAGATTTCACATTTGTTAATTGTTTGAAAATCTAAATATTTTCTTAAATCGTACATTATGCAGTTTGAATTTTGCGGTTAAACTTGTTTCAATTTCGCGCAATTTTAAGCCAATCATTGCTTGAGTGATACAGACCAAGCAAAGTATATACTTATTGACTTTCATAAATAAGAACGAAAAAGAAGAATATAATTTGTCTCTGCTATGTTGGAAACATAGTTGGGAACCTAACGCGGTCATGTAGTATAGGCTTGATTTGGTTCCACACCGACCCAGTTCAGAATCGTTCTAAACGTGCGACCAAATAAATAATGTTAGATATTAGTCATACAGATAGTCTATGATTATACTGGTCTACTATTAGAACTGGTTCTGAACCGTTAAGAACGCGAAACCAAAACAAGCCTTATACATGATCTAAGGATGGAGCTAGCGCGTCAAACTGTTTCTACGCTCAGTGCGCAACCAGCCGTGATAATTTGCGCATCGTGTGTATCGTACTTTGTATATAACCGAGTGCTAAAATGCGCGTTGCTATTGAAAACCCCGCCAGTTTTGTAGTGCGAGCTATAATAAGATTCTTGTTAGCAAAACACCACAAACCATTTGAAATTTATCGTCAAATTTGTGATGTGTACGGTCAAGGAATAATGAGTGAAAGCCGAATGAGGCAGTGGTGTATTGATCTTAAAAATTGACGAAACAGTGTTCACGACGAGACTTGCAGTGACAGGACCTAGTCTTGTGACAGATGAATTGGTGGCGAAAATCACGGTCGTTTCATAATTACGGAACTCTCAAAACATTTCCCTCATATTTCACGGTTTAGTTCATGAAATTTTGTGCCAACTGAGTTTTGAAAATCCTAACGTAAGACCACAAAAAAAAACAGAGACGGAAGACTACGACAAGAGTGGAGACCATGTTATCGATCGTATCGTAACTGGCGACGAGACTTGGGTAAAGCACGTCAACTGCGAAACAAAACGGCAGTCGATGGAATGGGGACTGTGTTTTAGGACGCTCAGGGAGTGATTCTCGTTCATTTTCTCGAACGTGGCCAAACAATCAACCCAGAGATGTGCTGAGAAACACTCAAGACGCGCGATACAAACAGGCATAGGGAAGAAAGCGAGTTTTTTCACGACAACGCTCGCCCACACACGGCCAATCGTACCCAAGCGCTATTGGATGGTTTTGGATGGGGAGTTTTCAATCATCCGCCGTATAGCCCAGATTTTGCGCCGAGCGACTACCACCTACTCCCAGCGATGAAGACGTGGCTCGCTACGTAACGCTTTGACACTGACGCTAAACTGCATGCCGCTGTAAACCTGTGGTGCAACTCGCAGGCGGTAGATTTCTATAGAGATGGTATTGAAAAGCTTGTACCACGTTATGATAGCTGCGTTAATTTAAATGGCGATTATGTAGAAAAATAGTCTAAGAGTTTACCCTCAAAATGTATGTAATAAACGTTGTTTTTTCACTTGGTTTATTTTTTATTTCAAAACGCATCTTTTATCTTTTTTAAAAAAAAACAGTACCACAAACAGTTTATACAATTACAATTCGGGTAAAATAATATTGATAAATGTTAACACTGACATACATATGTATGTATGTACAACATACATATACATATGTAGGTATGTACTATTAGTGAAGCAGCAAAGCAGCTGGCATATCTAATCTAAACAGAAGACTACAGTAGAGATTTCTATTACCCTTCTTTTTATGTGGCTATAAATAAAAACAACATCAGTTTGCATTAGGTTCCTTATTAGTACTATCCTCCTTTTGAATCTCTGAAAAGTTGACGTAATTCGATAATTTTTTTGCATATTAATCGTAACATGAAATAACGAAAATGATTTCTTTAACAACACTTTCGCTTTGACACATCATAAGCATTTGCATAATTTAAAACAACAATCTATAAATAGGAAACATTAAAATAGTAGACTGGATAAACGAAAACCTAACATCATACAAGGATTCTCGTTTGTATCTACATATACATACATAGTTTTGACCATAAAGCTCTTATTATGCTGTTTCACAAGTTGTCTTCTTATACATATAAAGCGGTCTTGCAACTGAGACTGTATAAGAAATGATATATGCACTAACCAAAATTATAAGCAATGACATGAAACATTAATAAATTTGTTTTAATTAGGTTATTTAGTCTTGATATAGAAGGGAAGTACTGGCTGTACCACGTTAGACCCTCCCGTTGTTAGTCTTGATAACTAATTTCAACAAAAAAGAATTTTCCGTTATTTTATACCAATGTTCTATAAGTAATATGTTAATTGAAACTTTCTTCTCTTGTAAATATTCATCTTCAAATTACAGTACAATCTGATCTATGCATCTTTTTAAAAACTAATATATCTTTGAAATCGTCTGCCTCAACCATGTGGCATCATAGTGAAAGTTTTCCTCGACTGTTGACTAGAATTCAAATTTGGAGTGAAAATCATATTGTTTGATTTAGGTGAGATACATATATCAGAGCGTCTTCCTGTATATTCTTATAGAACATGATTAAATTACAGTTCCATTAGAAAAAGTAAAATTCATACAAATTCATTTCACGTAGAGTATCTATCAATTTGTTGAATATTTCTGAAATTGTATTGAATCTATATATTTTTTATATTGCACTGTGAATTTAATTTTAGTACATAGTTTTAATTCTAAAGGAAATATAATCAAACTTTTGACATTTATAGTTCAACCTTCATAAATGTAAATGAACTACTTTATTTCCGACGTCTTTAATATTACAAACGCATAACCTTCTTGGAATGTTCAGTCGAGTATTCACATGTTGATTAAGTTGAATTTGAATGTCCCACAAACTAAATTGAAAGTTATTTTGCAATGTGAGTAGAATTTTATTACTTCGCAGAGGATAGTGTTTCTTGATATATATTATGCTAGAGAAAAATTTAACGTGACTATTTACCTTCATTTAATTTATTGTATATTTGTAGTATGTTTGCGATTACGTAGCAGTTATGTTATTTTTGGTGCCAAGTATTAACAACTTTATGATACTTTGATGCTACTATTGTATAGGTAATTTCTATTTTGTATTTCCTGTTTACTATATTCTTCTACCTAATTTGTAAAGAGTTCTAAAACTTTACCATTGTTATTAAGTCATCCGAAAATGTACTAGAATAAAGTAAAAATATTAGATTAAATGAAGATAGATGAAAAATAGAATCTTGATACGATTAGAGTTTTCTCCTATCTAAACCAACTAACTAAATTTAAAATAGTTATATACCTACTCGTAAAAGTCTGCAAATATTAATAAGTTAAGTAAGTAAACTTTCTACAGATTTTCCTGTTATATTACCTATGTATATGTATAGGTACATACAGCCAGCATGATTTCTTAACTAATAAATTCTGCCTTGTACGTAACAGACTCACTTCTCATATTAATTTTAAACATGATTCTAATCACTCCTATAAGTATACATATATTATACGTTCATCTTATAACAGAATAACATTAATTCCCATATGAATAGCAACAGTGGTTGGTACACAAATATTACAATGTCCATCGCTTCTTAATTATGCATTACTTAGCCATAAGTGTACTGAATGAAATAAACTTGACGTATCGGTATTGAACTGTCGCAATTTTTAAGATAGCGTCCAGTTATGCAAGTTGAATCGTGGTATAAATTAATTTTGTGATGGTTCTAGTAGAAAGTATTGCACGACAGCAAATGTCGTTGCTATATTACAACACATAATCGATTTTGTAATTGGCATGGCATGATCTATTTTACGAACCAAGTTTGTTAATGTTTGACTTATGTGCAGATTAACTTTGTATAAATGATTTTGAACAAGTATTTCGAATACTAATATTTTTATTTAAATTGTGTGTCTAAAACTGACATTGACAGTTCATTAATCAATGACTTATTACACAAATTTTATTCAACAATAAATTTCTATTGTACCTATATATGATTTGTTCATTGGTATTGCAAGCTGTAAGAAATAACAGCAAGAAATATTATCAGTCATTTTTAAACATCTACCTATTTAAATGATAACGAAGGGCACAACCCGAGTCTCTATAATGAGGATTTCCAGGTTTCGACAGTGTCATGGTTAGTAATATCACAGTACAAAAAATAATGCAAAAGATATACAATAAAAAGCTCGACGTTTCGCCACTAATGTAAGTGCCTTCTTCAGGAACAAAGAGGATATCTGGGAGGAAGGCCGGGGGAGGTACCAGAATGTCATGATAACTCGACGTGCCAACTACGCTAGAGGCGAAAACGTTCTGGTAGGTGACGGGCTTCAGAAAGTCACGGCAACTCAACCTTCTGTCAGAAAGTTTTCGCCTCTACCGTAATTGAAACGTCGAGTTACCGTAACCTTCTGACGCCCCTCACCTACCAGAAGGTTTTCGCCTCTAGCGTGGTTGACACGTCAAGTTACAGTGACCTTCTGACGCCCCCCTCCTCCCCTAAATAAATAAATTCATATACAGGGTGTATTTGAAATAAAAGTAAAAAATATTAAGAATAGTAAGATACAATTATGTAAAATATAAATCCAAAAAATTTTTGTTCAATTATGACGCGAATGCCAAAATTGAAATCTCGCTTATGAATTGTAATATGCGCCGCTTATGAATCGAGAATGTTTACCTCGATCAAACTAATGCACGACAACGCAAACACAGCTGTCGATGTTATAAAAACTGCGAGATAACGCTGATGTGTCAGTTCTTTTAAATAGCTTTGAATGAAGAGTTCAATAATGTCAATATGATCACATATGAACATATTATCGGAGGCTAATTGATAAGGGAGCTTTTATTTTAAGTGTATCCAATGTATGGAATTACTCTAGACACCCTGAACTGTCGTGCTGCCTCTCGTGTATTTACACCTGGATTTCTGTCAATAAGGTCCAGTAGGTCTTCTTCAGCAAGAAGAACGGGGCTCTTTCACATCCACCTAAGATGGCAACAATCTATCGGCTCCCCGTAATCTGCCTGTACCTAAGACATGTTTGACGAACATTTTCGCCTGTTTTACCATAAATGAAAATCATATCGTACAGTACATGCGGTGTGTAACCCGTCCACCTACAATATTCGAAAGAGACTGCATCTGATTGTGCGTTGCACACATGTTAAATATCGCCTAGCGCTACACCTACTCTGCGCTACATATAGGTATTCGAAAAACGCAGTGGCGCGACAAATGTTTTATAAATATCTTTGTCATTTATTTTTCCCGCGTCTAGGAAGGAATTTGTGCAGAATATTTTGGATTTAAGTTTACTAAAATAATATCTTTCCATTTTTCATAGTCTTTACTTTTATTCCAAATACACCCTGTATAACTTCTGCATGTTTACAAATTATTGAATTTGATTGAAATTATTACATTCCATTTTATGTATTATTCAAGTTCATACATTCCATTACTGTGCGAATTGTTTATTATAAGTATAGTGAAGTGACTGGTTGTGAACACTTCATATTATTACTTACGTGGGTAGATAGATACATATAAATTAAATATCTGTTATTATGAGTTATTTCTTATTACTTTCCTAAATTTACTTTTTATTTATCGTTTTCTACACAAATACAACCTATTTTTAGTAAAGAAACAAATAAGATATAAAAAATAGAGGATATATGGGGTCGGCTCCCGTGTTACACTTTTTACGAAGAGATGCCGCGTTATCCTTGGCACCATGGAGTATGCTGCAGATTATGTTAAAATAACGGTTTAATATTTGTTATAATGTCGGAGATTGAACGGCTAGAACGAGATACGTAGGTACTTCTTATTTTACCGGACTCTTTCAGTCTGTAAAGTTTTATGGAAAATGGAATTTGTCATCTGCCGGTGTTCCCTTATCAGTAGAGTGTTTTACGAACAAATCTGGTAGTTTACACCTGTATCAACTTAGTATCTATATTTGGCGAAGTGATTAGGGTTATTATTTCGTTTTGCTTACAATAAGTTTGTAGCAATTATGCACATATTTCGTTTTAATACTAAATGAAAGCAATAACCCATACTTTCCATCTCACCATGTTTCATTCCTAATTACATATGTGCATACATAAGAAGTACTGTTATTAACCATTATACTTACGTATAAACCAGTTAGTGTTCACATACTTCATAGCTACAATTTAGGAGAATAAATTTCACAATCAGCAGTGTGCATCAGTGCTTCAGCTATTCTGATGTACTTAATTTTGGTTTATGCATTGGTAAAACTGTACTTAGTACAATTAGTAGATATCTGCTTCTTTCTTAGAGTAAATGTGATATATGTACATACATATGTGCGAGGTCTCTTGCATGCATACGATCTAATAGCTATAACTCTGAAAGTACCTACATACACTCAGAAAAATTCATGCATTGATTCAATAAAAAAATGGTAAATCCAAGAACAATTTTCGTTTAAATACGGCGAAGAGGTGTTTTTGTTTGAACGAACATAAAAATTAACGTTACGTTATTTTTGTTAGTTCAAAAGTAAAATGACCTTGAAGTAAACGTTGCATTTGCTGTTAACACAATTTCAACTAACTATCTGCCCAATGCATTAGATTATAGTTGATGCAACAGCCAAATTTGTTTTATGTAACACCATTTGTATGTTGGCACAACTAAATATTTTATTTGATTCAAAACAATAATCGTTTGACATTAGTAATATTTTACTTAAGCAAGCAAAATTTTACTGTAAAACTGACCAATCATTTTATTCATTCCAAATATGCTTTTTTACAACGTATTTTTGATATATGTATGTATTTCAAAAATAAATGCAATCGTCAATCTAACCTAAAATGCGATCAAATGCTACACTATATTTTGTTGCTTCGAACAAAAAATTTTGTTACTACAACCGCATTTGAATCACATTCGCTTTTAATTTTTTACTTACTGTACATGTAGGGGAGACAGAGGCAGCGGGGACCACCGGGGTAACTAGGACCACAGACGTTTTTCTGAAGTATTTTACATTTTGCAGGGGGTTTGTTATCAGTGAGGTGGAGGTGTTAGTAAGTACAGCCACCTACTGATAACAAATCGCGCGCAAAATTAAAAATATGTATGTGAGAAAAACGTCTGTGGTAGATACCCCAGTAGTCCACGCTGCCCTGGTCTCTCCTACCTTTTACTCCTCTTTTTACCCCCTGCTCAGCTCGAGTTTTTGGCTCATTTTACTAATATACTCACCAAACCTTAATCACTATATACTTTTTTATACATTCTGATGGTAAACGTTACGCTTAAAATGTTATTCTGAAGACTAAGGAATCCCACTACGACTTTAGACTGTTAAAAATATCAAAATAGAACACCAAGCGTAAGTATTTTGTAATTTGGTTTGAATATAAAGATTCCTCAAAAGAACAAGATAAGGTAAATAAAAGAAGTTTATTAACATAAAATATGTTCTTATTACATTTGTTGATATGTATACATTTTTCCATTGCTTAATGTAATTAAGTATTTTGACTTACAAGCTCTTTTAAAAGCCGATGCTTTAGTTTCGGGTGTGTTTATTTCTTGATCTTCAATTTCAACTGTGCTAATACTAGAGGATGGTGATGGTGTCACAGTTCCTTCTAACACGACTTCACTTTTATGTATTTCCATATACTCCCGATATTTTCTTAAAAATTTTAATCTAACGCCAATGATGGGTATCAGTTCCTTAATTGCATCATCAGTTAGTTGAAGGAAGGCTTCTAGTTCAATCGGGTTGTTCTAAATAATAACACATAACAAAGTAACTTCAACGTATACATAAATTTATTTACCTACATGCAAAAAAATAAGAAATGTTTGTCAGTGAACAGTATATTTATTTTAAAATACTATGACGCTGCCTGTGTACCCATACCACAATGACTGTGAATACACAACTGGTTTTCCAATAACCAATATTTTTTTAATTTTAAAAGAGATATAACTATCGCGCTGGTATATTAAAGCATTGATAACTTGATGGTTCATTCAATGTAATATTTTTCGTCTATATTTTGGACCTTTATTTCCATCTACCCACGCGCAATATAACGGTCCAGATACCTTATTGGTTTTACAAAAAAGCCAGCTGTTGTTTGTCACGCCCATCAAAATATTTCTTTCTTTCGATTTATGACTCTCATATGTATGCGTTTGATCTACCGCATCATAAAAAGAACCTTTATAAATACGAAAATGCCGTGTGCTGAATTAACTCCGATTCAAAGTTTGTGAAAATACATACTTGTTGAATTTATTCGTAAAATTCCTTTTTTATCTAATAGTAATAACTATTAACTGGCTAAAGTATAATTAATTTGTTAAATAGTATCTATTTAGGTATTATTATAAAATGTAAACGTTTCTCAGTTTACTATCTACAGGGAGCAGCAAAAGTATTCATACAGCTATGCAAATAAGGAATAAGTGTTTATAAAACTATGTTTACTGCTAATAGAAATATTTAACAGATGTCACGTAGAAGTACATCTATTTCAAATGTTTACCTGCCATACAAAGAAATAAAATGTACATAGTGTGATTGTTATGTTATTTATTGGATAAACATGCACTATAAACGCAACGCAAAAGTATTTATACAGCTATTTTAAATACAAAATACAAAGTGATGGCAAAATTTAAATATTTTGTAACACCACCTTTGGCATCGCTAACGGTCCTCAATCGTCTTGGCACGGACTCAACTAATTTGGCGGTATTATAGGTACAGCGGATCTATTTTGCACCACTCTTCTGTGACCCTGTTCTCCACGTCTCTTTTGCTTCTAATGTGATGTTTGTGTTAATGGTTCATGTCGAGAGACTGTGGAGGTGTTTCAAGAAATTTTGGAGTATTATATAATAACCATTCTTGTACAACTCGTGCAGAGTGTTTGAGGTCGTTATCTTGGTACAAGGAAAAGTCATCAGCAATTCGCAATTTCTGTGCACTTTTTTTAAGATTGGTTTTTAATACTTTCAAGTAAACAAAACTATCCACTATATCTACTTGGAAGAATAACCAAATTTCGTACCCAATTTGTACCCAATATTTACTTCAGTTCGTAAAAATAACTGTCTCCTAAAAGTCTGGAGAGGCATTAACGTATGTTGTTTGGCAAACACAAGACACTTTAGTCTCTTCACATTGTTAAGCAGTGAATTCTAACCTTTGCCAAGTAACACTTTTCGAACTGTATCTGTGCATACATGTTTACTAAATGTCAGTTGAATAAATGAGGTCAATTATATCGCACTAATCTTATGATTTTTTCGTACCTGTCGTATGATCGCTTAACGCTCGCGCCCGGTAAGTTTCTTTGGTCTTCCACTTCTAGCTGCATTTGCCGTACTATCTTCTTAAAACACCTCCCCAGTCTCTCGACATGAACTCCATAGACAACCTATGGCATCACCTCGAACAACAGATCAGGCAACATCAAATTAGAAGCAAAAAAACTTGGAGAAAAGCGCAACTGCCACGAGATTTTGGTGGACCAGTAGATCTGCAGTATACCGCAAACTAGTTCAGTCCATGCCAAGACGATTGAGGGTCGTCGACGACCGTAATACGAAGAAACTCAAATTTTGCCATCACTTTGTTTTTTGTATCTAAAATAGCTGTATGAATATTTTTGCGTTGCGTTTATAGTGGATGTTTATCCAATATAACAATCACATTATTTACATTTTGTTTGTTTGTATGGCAGGTGAATATTTGAAATAGATGTTCTACGTGACATCTGTTAAATATTTCTATTAGCAGTAAACATAGTTTTATAAACACCTACGTGTTTATAAAACTATGTTTACTGCTAATAGAAATTCCTGATTTGCATAGCTGTATGAATACTTTTGCTGCTCACTGTATATGCATAATAATATGCTAATACCTATGCCTTAAATAAAAGGAAATAAAATTAGGACGCATTGCTTGTTTTATTGTTTGGTTCTGTGAAACATCTGCAATTTATTTGAATGGGTATAGTATTGACGGAACAAAGGTACAGTTGTTTTAAAGCCGTATTTATATTTAATCGTATTCTCCGAATTTCTCTCGCGCCTTTTTAGGGAATAGATACAATATTCTATTGTGATTTATAATATTATAACACCTACCTTATTTACGTTGGGTATTCAATTGTAAAACGTTAGTCAGATGTCCCTTTATGTCGATAATTTCCCAAAAAGAAATTACTTGCAACATTTAAGAACGAACATGAATTCGAGATTTCGGTAAGCGCAAAAAACTAATATTTGCCGATGGATAACACTCATTGTGAGTGTAATTGGCATGCCTATTAAATATGTAATTGATAAAGTACTTAAATAATGTTTTTTCTGCTACCTTATTTAAAAACAACGTTCTTAGACGAATTATTAAAAAACAAATCGATGGGTTTAAGAAAAGGTTGTTTTATCGGTTATATTTTTTTTCAGATGTAACGTCAAACGATTTCTAATCCTTAAAAAACATTCTGTTTATTGCCAGCCGATAAGACCACCTGCATAAGAGCTCGCTACTTGGATAAAATTTTATTGGTCGTAGGCGGAGCAGGGGTGGTCCCAATTGCATAAATTCCGAAAATATTAGTTTGCAACCAAATACACACGGTACGAAAGTTCTCCATAAAAATGAATCCTCAAGTTATCAATGATTAAAGTGACATGAGTTAAGCATAATACATAGTACATAATAAAATCCTTTTTAAAACGATCAAAGATAGTGAGGTGCGTTTTTTTCCGCTTAGTACATAAACACAGGACGTGCGCTACATAATATGCGCATGTCGACTTGGGTACGCTTATACCGGTCGTTTTGAGCAATAAGATAAATAAAGCCGGGAAGAGGTAAGGGGTATGAAAATTCGCTAAGAAGTGGGGACGCGTATGAGTCTATGGACGGTGTATTGGTGGGGACGTAGCTCCCTTCACCTCCTCCCCGCTTTAAATATCCTATGACTCAAAACGACCCGTATACAAAACTGACTTTAGATCTCTGAGATAATAGCTTTGTTCGCATTAACTATTTCGAACTAATTCAGGTAGGTACCTATACTAATTGCATATAACGCACTGTAAAACAGTGCACTACAATAAATATCTGAACTAGTTCGGAATTGTTACCGTGACCAAAGCTAGTTGTTGAGTGTAGGCGTTCACGGCCGGTATCCATAGTAGAGATGTCTTCC
>SMLS01072009.1:0-40703 GCA_004785975.1 Popillia japonica
GTGTATCATCACCCTAACACCACATATATACAAACATATTTCCTTGAAATTTTACAAGTCGTTCTCTAGGTTTCTTCCACAGAGGTTTTGGCAATTTGACTGAAGATGTCTATTTGAGCCAAACTTCTATGGAATAGGTCGCCAAATGACAAAGAAAATCTGCAAGTAGCTGTTGAAAGACGACGATTTTCGTAAAATTTTTGGACAATAACCAAACGTTCTTGGAGCGAACGTTTAGCCATAATAAATTGTTAGAGGTTAGTGAACCTAAATGACAACTAGTGACTAGGTATAACTTTATTACCATGGTTACTACATCATTACAAAATCATATCATTCTAATTGGAAACCCCTTTACTTGGTTATTAGTATAATCGGTATAAATTTTTGCTGCTTTCATCCATTTACGACCACAGAATGTGGCATGACAATCATGATCTCATAGGTGCTTTTAGTTCTTTGTACTTTCATAATTCTATTTTTTTTGCAGGCTCTTGATATTTTTTTAATTTTCCTTTATTTTGATGAATATTTACCAAAATCTGTCCTCACTTTTTCATTTATCATTCGATCTAGAGCTATTTTTTCCTGTAGTTCTCCATGTTATATTAACCAGTACTAAGTAGTTCCAAATGAGGGATGACATTGGGCTTTAGGTCATGTAATCAGGCAAGATCAGACGAATATCTTGCCGATGCATTGCCATAATGAGGTGGTCACGAATTTAAATGGAAGTATTGAATGTGAGAAGAATGGTATTCTGGATGGAATAAGTAAATTAATACAATTACTTACACATTTCCACTTTTTTCATGCACACTGCTCTCTCAGATGGAATATAAAGAGCAAGAAAACTATCACAGTTTTCCTGTGTGGCTTGTTGAGAATCAATCGAAGTACGCAAAGTTAGACCGTTATTGGCTGTAGTGACGTTAAAACTGTCTCTGCAAGCACCGTCTTCGTATGATTGGCATTTCCAACAGTATAGTGATTCGGCTGTAAATTCAAATAAATATTAATTAGTACTCAAAATTATGTATATAAATATATTTGTTGTAAAATCTGTGACTATTTTTATGTAAAAAAGTAAATTAGTTAAATAGAATTAAACTTCCAGCCCGAATGTTTCTTACTTTTTATTCACGTTGTTAATCTAATAGTCAGGTCTTATCCCAGTTTTGGATATTATGCTAATAGAGTTAATGAGGAATGTTACGCTCTAAGTTTGGTCTAGTAATAATAAAATACCAGAATAAATACGTTGGCGCGGCCTTCATTATGCTCCGTGACACCCATTCTTAACGACTTATATCACCCAGCGTAATTGTTATAATTTCTGAAGATAAGGTCCACAGACTCTAAACGACCAGTTTCTACTATATACGCCAAACCATCAAAATAATAATGCCGTCATTGTCTAATGCGAACATGTGCAAGTAAAGTGACGCTATATATTACGAAGACAATAGGCAAATAGTGATGGCACGTAAATGACAGTCAAGGCTTTTAAAAATGCCGGATGACTGAATAACAATACGAGTATAATAAATATAAATTAGTCAAGGAAAACTACATCTGCAACTATCGCAACGTGTGAAAACGATAGGTAGGTAACACTAATAAAGCGTAGGTACTATAGCCAATTAATTGAAAGTCATACTGGCTATTATGTAATGGTAAATAAGCAAGCATAACATCATTTGAAATGTGCCACATCCAGCGCAGTATTAAAGGACAATAATCAATAGTAATGTGGTGTAAATCAAATTTGAAGCAAAGATATAATTCCTGCATGACAGGTAGATATCCAGTTCAAAAAAAGGCAACAGTATGAATAGGTGGAAGGATCAGGACAGTAGTCATTATATTGCTGATGAGATTTACAAACAATACACTCAAGAAATACATATTTACCTTTCTGAACATAAACAGAAGCTAAACTGATTGGTATATATTGGTATAATGAAGTTCATACTTAGGATGAGGCCGAATTAGCTAAACTTTTTCTGTGCCGCTGAGCCTTCCCAATTCGGCACTGGGTATATCTCACAGAACTATACGCAAAATGTACCAGAAGCGGCAGATGGGCTTAGATCCCGAGTGCCAAAACAAAACAAAAAATGTACCAGAAATCTGTGGCCACGATTCTGATAGCCGTTAAAGATGCTTTAACGTTTTCCGTTATCAAAAATCTACAATTTAGCCTTCTCCTTAATCCCTAATGGATTTATAATTTGGCGACAGTAATAATAATTAACTTTGGAGATTATTGTATCCTGAAATTCAGCTTCTTAAATGTTCTTTTAACCTTGCCTGCAATCTAGGAAACAGATAAAAGTCGAATTCTAGATCTTGAATTAAATTTAAGGTGTTGTTCTTTGGTTATGTTTTAGGTAATCGATCATAATTAGTCTATGAATTCCCAAAATCATGCTTCCATTCTATGGCTTGTTGTTTTGTTTCGAGATACTAAACATAGACAAATATTTCACCCACAACCACAATACAATTCCAAAACAGTGTGCAGAACAGCAATGTTGCATGCCTTTATCCAAAATCATCAAGTCATTCTGATTGCTCCTCTTCTGCAATAGAAAGTTTCTTCTGGTCTTTCTGAATTATGAAACTCAATTTTTCAGTCATGTATAATGAGCACTGTTTTGTAAATGTTCCGATCGTTTAACTCCTTCAACTTTTGCTATGCTAGAGATTAGCTAGATGGTGAAGGTTGTAATTATTAATTTGCATCATCCCAACGATTATATGATGATATTAATTATATTTTGGCATAATTGGAAGCAAAATTGCAAGATCTATGGAAAGTGTTTGGGCTTTACTTACAACCGCGACCGCGTAAAAAAGAGAACAACTGCTTCAAAACTCCTTGGAAATTAGATTTGTCCTAAACAAGAATTGAAGTACTTGAGAATCTAGCCGGATAAAGGATTACCGCCCTACTGACAAGAAAGCATAAAAACTCCATAGATAGAAGTCCAGAAGCGAACACTACTATGAGTAATAAGTACTTAGAGAACGAGCTCTGATAGTGTCGGTCAAGCTACTGCTGGAATTGCACCCATTACACTGGTGGTTGAGGAACAGAGGAGAACTTTTCTCTCCAAAAAATAGAGAAAAATTTTAACCAAACCTAAACAGCCTGATAGCAGTGGCTACAACAGTAGCATCTAACAGAATCTGTGGCGTCCTAGACAAAAACTTTGCCGTGGGTAGATTGGTGATTTGGACGAGCGTACCACCACATTGCACAATTCTGTGCTGGATTGCAATAGATGGCAGACTTGGAGACATGAAGATTGGACAAGAAGATGTCATTTTTTTGATCTATAGTGAGGACAGCTACACAGTGAGGACCCTGGTCCAAATATTTGAACCACGTACCTCTGACTCTCTTAGAGGTTGATCAATTTTACTGCTTTACCCACCGAGCCTGTGATAATACCGATAATTACATTAAAAAACGAGCCAAACTGGAGGCTGATACGTATTTTGTGGCAAATATAACCAGCAGAAGAGAGACCGAACAGAGGAAGAAATATGTAGATACAACGGAAGATAACTGTGTAACCGAAACTCCTCATCCTCTTGCGAGGGAAGGAAGACGTTAGGGACGTTAAGGACTTTCTGCTGCTGTTAAGAAAGGCCTTTTGTTTGGGTATCGCGTCTTCCCAACGTCCTTTCAAAAATTATATAAGTATTGAATAGAAACCAAGATTACAATTTATGATAGGTGAATATGCAAATCTGCATCTCTATTATGCTTGATCTTATTCTGGATATATGCATTTTAAATTTATTCAGCCCAAGCTTCTCGTTAATGCTTCTTACCATTAGCAAAATATTACTTCAAAAGAAAAACAAATTGATATTAGATATGAGCAATATACATCATGTACTTTTTATAGTCACAACGTAAGTGC
This sequence comes from Popillia japonica, assembly GCA_004785975.1. Lineage (NCBI taxonomy): Eukaryota > Metazoa > Arthropoda > Insecta > Coleoptera > Scarabaeidae > Popillia > Popillia japonica. The sequence goes on from SMLS01072009.1 coordinate 3,939, forward strand.
TGCAAATGATATATGTAATTATTAAACTTAAAGATTTTGCCGCCAAGTTCCTGTAACTAACGCACACTGATTAGTCATAAAATGAATAAGAGTTTCCAAGAAAAGTTTCCTGTAATATAACATTTATTCAACCGAGAAAGTTTCAAGGATGCATACAGATTTTCGTTTTATGAAATATTCCATTTTCAAACAATATATTGGAATTTTTCTTATGAGAATTACAACCTATTGTGAGCATCTGCAATTGATTTGTTTACATATACGTTTACGACGCGCTAACTGACATTTAAATATGGAAAAGAATCGCGAAGAACAACTAAATATTACGTATTTACTTTCGCATGTATGAAAGCCGTAGGTTCATACACTTGTAATTGTCAGGTCAATCCGCATATTATTATGACGATATTACGAAACAGCTTGTTTATAAACATGATGTAGTAAGTACTGGCACACCTTAAGTCAAATATATTCGAGGCAATTGGAAAAATATGAAGTCTATTACGGAACACAGTATTGTTTTGTTAAAATATTTCCCTCCTACACGTATTACTTATTTCTGTGAAATCGATTCAATCTAAAATATTTTATTTGTTATCTAAACGTATAATGTATTCTATAGGTTATTCTAAACATACATGCATACATAATAGTTACATAAGAGAAACGTGAACTACTAACGCGAAACCAGTTTTAGTTGATCTGAACTTATGTACTATACATACCTATGCTCAGAATAAAAAAAAATGACTACTTTTTATAGTGAATTTAATTTGCCTAACGTTTATGATTTCGTTAAAGAAATCTCTAATATCTATCTCTAATGGAATTCGATCAAATATAATAATTACTAAAATATGTAAATTAAGTAGCTACTATCGAGATAAATTAAACAACTCAGACTTCAAACGATATGGCGTTAAAGTAAAACAGAGATACTCAACTGCATAATTACGATTTCTTATTCGAGTTACTTCATTAAATATTTTTTGATTTCTTTAATTTTTTATCTTGGGTAAAAAATTATTTTTAAATTGCTTAAAATGCTTGTATTCTGCTAATATTATTTTGGAGAAGTGATTCATTTAGAAGATGATAAGTTTTTTCTTGATTATTTAAATATAGAACCTTGTCACATATATCACTTAAGCACCACTTGATTTATTGCAAATTGGGTCACTGAATACATACCATTTGGAAAGTGCTAATATGACTAATAATAATAACTTCCCAATTATTATATATCCTTGTGTCTTGTAAATGTTCGGAATATTAAATAACCCAACGATTAAAACCTCAACAAAATGTATAGAAATCTTCATCGCAAAAGATCTCCTAGAAAAGCGCTAGTGAGTAAAGCCCTCACGAATTATAAGAAAGAAATTCTAATTTAAAAGAAGCAAATGCATATTTAACAGAAAATATTGTACATTTAAAGGAAGAAATAAGAAATCATAAACAACACTAGGGTATGTATTGAAGTGAAATTGTGTTCAATTAATGAGAAGGAACTGGTGGAATAAAATGAGGCATAGCTGGTGGCAAAAGTTGTTATGCTTCAATAGTATCAAAGTAAAGCATAATGTGTTTACATCGGTTTGGGATATCAACTTCCCGTTTGGTGCCACAGGTTTTCAAATAAATTTTCTTGCGTATCAACGTTTTTTTTATTTATGCTCATTTGGGTGTAAAATGTAGTTTCTGACTAACTTAGCGACTACTAATAAGTGACTAGAATCTATAAATGAATGGTAGTACTGGAGTAAATGTCTAAAAGGATGTCCACAAACTTCTAGGGTAATGTGGTGTATTGGTTTGTAGGAACGAAAGGAAATATTTTTGTTTCTGTAACAGCAGTACCTTTAAAGACTTCTATCACATGGGACAAACTCACAGCACCTGCGTAAATACTCGTAAGAAACCTTGTGTGCATGCGGTCTTAGCACAAAATGAACTAACCTCTAGTTAGCTGTGACGTCTTTTTGGTTGTAAATTATTATAGTTATGAAACAAGCTTGGTTCACAACCAATTCCGGAATCTATTTTCTAAATTACTGTTATAAATCTAATGGTCTAGGTTTGAACAGAAAATTTTGCAAAGCTGGAAGAATTAGATTGTTGTATTAAATGCTTTAAAAGAGAGTGTGATAGAATTGCTTATCCTAAGACATCAACCCCTCTACAAAATAAAGATATTGAAACTATTCTCAAAATCTCTAATGACAAATAAAATGAAAAGCTTTTTATGTTATACAGAAAACCGCACCTATAATATTTTATAAAAGCTGTAAATATTATTTTAAATTAATATTAATAGTAATTTGCTGAATACTGATGTATTGTGTCTGTGTTTTTATAATTAGACATTTCTTTAGTAGTGTGAGATTTCGAGTGGCCATAAAGATTGATGACCCACGAAGATTGACGAGCAACTGAGTCCTCTTAAATATTCTTAAAACATTTCTCGATTTTGGGATTCTTCTATCTATTCGGAACAGTAATATCGAATAGGTAGTAGGAGTAGGAGTATCTAAAAACACAGTGCTTTTCTTTTGGTTTTTTTTGTCAAATGTATTTCACTATTTCCCATGTACTGTGTTACAGCTTCAGAAGCATCATGAATTTGAAAATACTTTTGTTCTTCATCCATAGACTGTCTTCCCTTTATGATAGTTTTGCATTGGCTAAACAAGTCTTTAATTGGGTTTAAAAAAGGACTGTACGGGGTCAGAAATACTGGAGCAGGTCCATGAGGTCTGATCAGCTGTTGAATCATCCGTTCTATGAAATCGGACGTTGTTCATGAAAATATGCACCTTGTATAGTATCTTCGACTAATTGTAAGTGGTCAATTAAAGATGTCAAGAATTCTCCAAAGTTTTCTACATTGTACCGCCTGTTTTGAATGGCGAATAAATATAACTAATGCCTTGATACAAATTGCAGCAGCAATCGAATAAATACGCCCTCTTAATTGAGCCTTAAACTTTGTTGGCTCTACTATTTTTCTGTAATCCTCCATTAGATCTTCTAGAATTCAGTTGAATTCCAAATTCGTCAATAAAATATATTTTTTTTCTCTATGAATTCTGGCACAAAATAAACGCGTTTTACAGAATAATGGAATGCATTTGTTGTTCTGTCAATGGTTGATAAGCTTCCCTCTAGTAGCGGATTGTACTCTAACAATTTGGTTTTTATTTTTCTTAGTGTTACAGTGGAATCGTCGTCAATTAAATTGCAGATATTTTCTTTGTCATCTTGAGTAAATTTATTGGGGCAATGCCTAATCCATTCTTACATACATGTAATAACAAAATGATATAGTTTTGACAAAAAGGGAAATAATATGTATACATACACAGCACCCTCTTCAATTAAGATGTGAAATAGTTTTGGGAAATAGTGTAATACATTTGACAAAAGAGGAAACCAAAAGTAACAAACTTTGATCTTCTTTTCAATGATTTTAATAACTTGTTAGATCCAATTTTCCGGACCAGAAATCAAAGCTATTTTGCAGTATGTGTGATTTTAATTTGGAGTTTTGTAAGGTACCCAAATACATTTACCCGTATAAAAATCTATTTTGGGGTGATGAAAACAGAGAGATTTAAATTGTTTTTTAGGTAACTTTGCCTGTTTTTGAATAGTTTTTAACGGTTTTTTCGTATGGCTAATTTCTGGTGGTTGACAGATGTTTGGATAATTTTGCGATACATAAAAATTAGATTATTTTGAAGAATTTGTGGGTGCTTTTAAGGTAATTATCCTTGATTTTGGGTAACTTTCAACAGAGTTTTCATATGCCAATTGATATAGTGCAGAAATGAAAAGCTATATATATATTGTGGTGTCCAATTTTCTGTGAACTATAGATATTTGAACATTATTGGGGTGGTTGAAAATTTATTTATTTTTTACGGATTTCATCCCCTTTTAATTATAGTATTTCACTGATTCATGCATGCACCAACTGTCCTGATTCAGAAATAACATCTTATGTACTACTTACTCATTTGAATAATTTATGTAGGAGCAAAAATGTGATATATTAACATATGTAGGTGTATTTTAATTTTTTAATACATCCAAATGCGAAAAAGAAATTATAATAACTACACATCGGAAGTTGCTATGCAAGCATGTGAGACTTATAGTCTTTGGCACCGTAGAATTTTAGTTATTAAAACTGATGAATTAAACGTGCATGTGTATGTACATACAATGGTGTTTTGTTTTATTTAAAATTATCACCTACAACATTAAAAAACATATATTTGTGGTTAGCAGGAAAAACAAGACTCATTCAGCGCATCATTTTTCAAAATAGACTAATTTACCGATCAGTCAGTAAAGTAGGTCAAGACAATTAAACAGATCTAGTTTTATTTCTCTAAAGAGAAGAAATGAGTATCTTCGCTTATGCTGCCTTTTCGCAGAAATAATCATAGAAAAACAGAAGATTAAATCAAATGGTGTTTCAATGTTTCCCGCGTAAATATTGTTTATACAATTACTAATTAAACAAGCATCTAACTATTTTATTTTATAGCCTTTTTCAAAATTTAAAGATAATATTAAAGTAATCACCTCACTCACCTGTTTTTATAACAGCGAATGCAATTAAAATAAGGTAAACGTACTCCATGGTGAAACTCACAACTCGAAGAACGGTTAGAACAAACTGCCGGATTAATCGCTGAAAAGTTTAACCCAAACAGAAAAAAAGAATGAAATATCCGCGGTCGTATCCCCACTACGTTTGATGTCATTAATTAGTTTTATTACGCAAGCATATTTATTACAATCCACCGTGAAAATGAAAATAAAATATTATACGCTAAAACAATTCCCATTACATAACATAAATACGCGCCATTTTAAACGGAAAACAATTTAATTAGTATCCGAGGTTTCAATCTTTAAATTAATGAATTAACGATGATCTTTCCTTTTTAACGACAGCCACAAATCAAATTTGTCGCTAAAATTGTGATTTTATTAGACGTCCTTTTATTTAGTTCACGGTCGTATGCTCGTATATTATAGTTAGAAAGTGAATATCCATACTGCATTAGGGATTGCTTTTTCAATTCAATTAGGGAAGTTGTATAGGGGTACTTGAATTTCTTAATTTAATCAGCCTGGGTGTCTGCTCGACATACATACGTTAAATACGGAATGTATTAGTTTATTATGTGGATGATCATATTCAGTCGTCTCCTCTTTGCATCATCGTTCCTTTTATCGTCACGTTATGATAATTGTAATTGAATGTAACGTCATTAATTGCACCTTTAATTCTTTATAAAGTCTTCATTATACTGACCAACAAATTTCAACTTTTGATTTTGTCATAAAATAATTTATACTAATTTCAATAGAAAACATATATTTAATAAAAGATTAGTCAATTAGTCAATTAGCTCGACTTTTTTTGTATTTCAATCAAAAGGTTTGTTAGAATAGATCATAATTTAATGTACTTATATTTCAAATTATTATAATTAGAAATATGAAGTAATATTGCTCTGTCTCTTATAAACAATATCTACAGCATTTCTTCTTAACGTCCAACAGTAATCTGCTAACATAACAGGTTTCCATTTCCCATGATGTCTTGGTGGAAGCGCTCACACCGTGTTGATCGCTACCGTCGCCCACATATTCTGGACAAAAATCTAAGTGAGAATGTAGAATGTGCACTTTAAATAACACATTACAGCCAGTAGCGTAAAATACTCGTATCATATCGATTACTAAAATTTTACAGTTGTCAGCTTTTTTGTTTCCCGAGAAATTCGTGAAAACCATGGAGAGCCAAGCTGTTTTTGCCTTCGCTGTTAATTTGGTTTCAAAGATTTCATCATTTACTATTTCTCGTATCTGAGGTTCAACAAAGATACTTTCAGTTTTCCGTGTGTTGTTTTTGGATACTTTTCACGAAGGTATCTAGAATCCTCACCTTTGCGGTCCAGTGCCTTTACAAAGTTTTTCCTGAGCCTAAGTTTCACTTGGAGAAGTGATGATGATCTTTTATGATTTTTTCTTTTTCTACTAAAGGTTGATGTTGTACATTGCCTTTTCCTGGTATAAACTGTTGTCGTAGTGCCTACTCTTACTTATGGTAATGATTTTCCTTGTCTGCCCCAAAGACATGAAAACCAACAGTATTTGGTGTAATGAGATTGCATACCCAAAATAATTGCAATTACTAATCTAAAATCTGCACAAAAATTCTAGAAATAGTTTTTGTACTTTATCTTTTCTAATAAGAAAGTTTCTTTCATAGAAACAGCATAGGAACAGAAAGATACTGGTTTCCATTATGCAGCAAAACTGCTTCATCATGATGTATTCCAAAAGCTTCAGAAAATTTATAAACATTATTGCAGTAGACCAGATTAGAGAGAGATTTCATTGCTGTAGTCGCGACCCAAGAAGTTCTACTTGTGATTTTGATAAATTCAAATCCCACGGCATGCCCGTCATTTAATTCAAAAAGTGTCAACCTGCATTTTCTCTGTAACCAGCGCTAAGCCAATGCTGCGGCTTTTCGAATCATATTTACTTTATAATGCTGTTCAATTTCATCAGTTACTAACTTGGGGTAAAAACCTTGTTGGTCAGTGTTATTAAATAAAATTACGTTTACCAGTTGCTATATATTTAATTATCAATGGTTTTCTTGTTTGGATTTTCAAGTTCTGCAGTTGTACTGGAGTCTTATAATTCAATTTTGCAACTGTAGTTGCAATATATTGGCCAGTACCTATTGCATTTCGACCACAGTAACAAATGCTGAGGACACCAATATGATTGTACGGGAAATGGTGTCGTAGCGTCTACAAAATAAGATTTTCTAACTGCAGGGTACCAGCTTCATAAATTTTAACTGGTATTGTCACCTACCTGCGTTGTATTGATCCAGTGCTAAAAAATTAAATGAATGTGCAAAGAAACAAAGTGCGGGCAAAGTAGAAGACACTATTTAAATGGTATGGCTTATATTTTTATCATTTACAGCAATTTCAATACCTTCCAAAAGAAGATAAAGGTAGATAATTGGAATGTTGTTGTTAGTTACTAGCAAAATACTGTTACGAAGAGCACATATATAGGAGGCACTAAGGAAGAGAAATTTACATAACAGAATAATTGAAATAATAGACTTAATGTATAAAAACAACATAATTGGTAACATGGCAAGGACGAATAATGAGCAATCCAAAGAATTTGAAACAACAGTAGGAGGAATGTTACATTCGCTGCTATTCTTCGTAGTACTAGATGAAGCTGTCAAAAAAGGTTAGAAAAAGATGAAGACATTGACATTAGAATACTGGCAAATGCAAGAAACATAAATTACCATTCGCTGCTATTCTTTGTAGTACTAGATGAAGCTGTCAAAAAAGGCTAGAAAAAGATGAAGACATTGACATTAGGATACTGGCAAATGCAAGAAATATAAATTAACCAACTGTTATTTGCAGACGGCAAGGTTATAGTGTCGGATTCCGATAAGAACTTAAATTTAATGAAATAAACGTGGGGATAAAAATACAGGAAACTAAAAGCATGATAGTATCTAAAAAAAACTAAATCTATAACATACATATATCTATATAAAGGATATATCGAACAGGTGGCAAGTTTCAAATACTTGAGAACAATAATCGAGAGCAATGCGAGTATGCGAAGGGAAATAAATGATAGAATGGGGAAAGCAGGCCTGTAGCAGATAAACATAAAACACATTTGGATGCTAAGGAAACGAGATTCCTAAAACGCATAGAAAACAAAACCAAAAGAGACAGAATAAAGAATTATATGAACAGACAAAACCTAAAAATTGAAGCCGTAAGTAAGAGAATGATACAAAATAAACTTAGGATATGTGTGACGTATGCCAAAACGAGAAAAGGAGGACCCTTATAACGTGAGAAGAGCGAGTACAAGAAGAAACTCCGTCCTTATTATTTCTAAAAATGGGTTTAGATGTTATAATTTTCCCCCTGCCCTCACATCAACTAGCAATCTATTGTGTAGTGGAACAGTGCTGCAAAAACTCCCATACATTCAAATAATTTCATCATATGTTTGTTTATTCTTCTCAAATAAAACAAAAATGTTGTGTAGTAAAATGAAGCACTAGAATGTCTTAATATTTTATTAGAAAATGAAATTTCTTGCATGGGGTTACTGCTGTCCTAAAAAATGCCAATGGTATAGAGCTTCGAAAGATAGTAACATAATTGAGATAACTGCTCAAAAACGAATAGGAGAGCAGATTTCTTTGTTGTTAACAACAGAACGATGCACGACGCCAACATAAGTTTCAGTTGGTTTCCACAGCAACAGTTTAAAAATTAAGAACATTCTGGTTTGTTAATCCGCTGATATACAAATTTCCAGCACTTATACAGAAGCTAAAAAGATTAGTTGCATAACCATTCACTTACATACTTGGAAATGCAACTGATGTAAAAACTTGATGTTATCCTCAATAATAATAACATCATTAAGTTAAATGATTTATTTAGATATAAAAAATCACAATACAGATACAGCTTACAGACGAAACCAAATAACTGTAGACATGCCTAAAGCATTTGGTAGATAAAGCGCTCGAATCTCTAATGCAATTGATGAACAAAGCGATAGAGATAATACCAATACAGATTTGGCCTTTAGAGATTACTGTCTCAAATCTTTACAACAGCCATGTAATAATGTAATGAAAGAGATCTAAAGTTTGTTTATAGAAACAAACCAAGGACAGGAAAACTTATTGGAAATATGCTCATAGCTATTATTAAGAAATCTGTATTTAGCAGATTAATAGATATGTATAAGTATATTCGCGATTTAGTTCCAAAATATTCAAATATAATACCTAGTTCATGCTCTACAGAGAATATCATATAACAAAACGTTCTAAACATAAACAATATAATCAGACGTTCAAGGTTAAATGATGTTATATAACTTTGGAATGTTTTTGTGACAATTTTAAGATAGCAAGATTATTTCGATCGCATAACGTGTAAAAACCCACGCTAGCTTTATTATTCTACTTTGGTATTGTAATGCATGTACTTCCTGTACCTAATAATTATTACAGATTTGCCATATACATACTATGTGAGATTTTTTATTTAACTGTATATGTATAAGCAATATGTATACCTATGTTGTTTAGCGTACTTTATATCAAACTAAAACGGTTTTGTAATTACTACTATGTAACATGCAATACAATTCTTTAAGATTGTTGCACTGTGATCTCTTAATTGGATAGCATCGTTCCACATTTTTAACAATTAAATGTTGACAGTAAAATTAAAATTACTATTAGGTTTAATTAAGAGTACTACACGAGAGAATGACTACTACTACATATTAGTAGGGTGTCAAGTTTTTTAAATATTTCGTGTGTCATTGAATATTTTTCAAACATGACCAGTTTCCAAATTTATATTTATTATATTGAACAAACTTTAATTATGAAGTAAGAGCATTAATTAATTAGTTTTTATTTAGATTTAATAATTATTATTGACAGCCCGATATATCGTCATACTCGTGCGAAAAATCACTAACTGACGTTTTGTTACTTTCGAAATAATTAAGCTTAAAGGGTTTCTTTGGAAATTTAAATCTGTGTGCGATTATTCCGCATTTTTATTTGTGGTTATACTTAGTACCCGTTTAGGTTGTTGTTAAGTCTTCATCATGACGATATTAAACTTTCAGAAATATACTATTTTGTAGTTTGAATTCAGTTAGGACTTTTAGCATAAATAAAACAAAATCACATTCAAAAACTGTTTATTTCACTTTTTGTTATAATAAAGTTAATAGAAATAAGATACTATAGGTTCTACTTCGCTGTCTTCATCTTCTACAGCAGGTTCTGCGGTCCTATCCCCTATATTCTGATCTGCAGGCAAAGATTCATACCACAGATGACATTCTTTTAGTATTATTTCTTTTTGCAAAGTTTCAGCAGATTTCGTTTATTCTTATAGCTTATAGGAAGATAATTAAAATATGCTTTTTTAACTTCCTTTATCAGTGGTTGACGACCTCTTCCACGCACATACATAAGTCTTATAAGGGCTATTATGATCATAACGGAAGGATATGATACTTGGATCTGCCTTGTCGTAACGTAAACATTTAATTTCAAGCCAGTTTATCTTATTACCATCTACATCTTTGAGACAATTTCGTACGATACGTTGGGATAGATCCTTGAGGTCTAACATATCCGAAAAATGTAGCTGCTGGACATGATACGGATTTGTAGACTTTCTATTTCTCTTAGATCTAGCTCTTTGCATTATATTAGCCTAATCAGATATGGAATTAACGCATACATGCTTTTTTTTCTCGTTCTATAGCACTGTGCATACTGTCAACTTCCACGTAGGAATTCCCTGATTCTAGAAACTTTTGCTCGATGACATTAATATGAGTAGTTTGAGCAAGAAAAAGTAATAGTACTAATTTCTATTTTGGTTGGCACAAGTATCTGAGAACACCTTGATATTTCTTTCATATCTTGGGGAAGCTTACAAATCCACTGCATTAAAGCCAACCCTATCTCATTACTTCCCCCTTTACCATTAATTTCCGACCACATGAAACAGCAAGCTTCATTTGGAAGTCTGGATTCGTATATAGTGAAGTTATATACACATAATTTTTGGCAATGATACAGAAGCGATCCGTCTCCAGAAGGCACTTGTAGGACACTTTGTAGATCTACACTTATAGACAAGAACGTAGGATCATTTTCTGATCTCTGTTTATCTGCTTCTTTAGCAAGATTAGTTGTTTTCCTAGCCATGTGATTATTATATGAAGCTTCCAATTGATCAGTCAATGATTTTTTTTTCTTAATATCGGCATATCTGTTACAGAGACAACATTGGTCTTTTTTTAGGAATAAAAAAGAAAGAGTTAAAAGACGTACAAAAGATCTTCGTATACATAGAATACACGACTATTGACATTGCAAAACTCTTATACTGAATACATTTTTCTGATGGACAGTTTTTCCTCTAAGTAAAGTCTTTGCGTATTTTTCCTGCAATAGTGAGATTCCATTGTAGGAAACACTTCTATGTGTTGCTTAACAAAAGCTAGGTCTTCTTCTGTACTTTTGTTGTACTGAGACTTCCTTCCCCTTTTATCTTCTGCTGAAAAGAATCCACTTGGCAGCCCTCGAACGCCTTATTTATTGGCCTATTACTAATATTTAAAGTTTTTTCGAAAAAACGTTTGCATATTCTTGTTTTTATTCCGCTTTCCTTAAATAAAATGATTTGCTACATTTTCTTTTTTTGCTGTCTGCAACATGTACACCTGGTCTTGCCGCCAATTTTCGTTTAACAAATTTTAAAATAAATCTTTTTGTCTCTTATAGTTAGCAAATGACCAAAAAGTTTTGTCTTCTTGAGTAAAGATATTGAGACATTTAAATCTGCAGATTTCGCAATTGAGAGCTTCTGGAGCTTTTGCTGCGTGATCATTAACTATTGAATTGTACTGATTTCGCGTTCAAAGAATCACATCAAATCAAGTAACTAAATGACTTTTGCTTCTTCAATCTTTATCACACACTGTAATAAGTGACTATTTACTATCTGAAAATGATCCCTTCGCCATAGAAAGACATTATGATATAAAGTTTATGGGTGCAGTTAGTTCGAATTTTACCAAAATGTTAGTTAGTAACTTTTGGCAGGAATGTGACGATATGTAGATAATAAAAAATTCTTAAATGTCAACGTGATATAATACAAAAGAAAAGTTGACAAGCAAACGTCATTCGATAAAATTTTGACATTTATTTGCCGTGAAGAATGACGCATTTCTGGATGCTATAAAGTATGGTTTGAAGTATGGCTGCTCTCTAATTATGTATGTATTTAAAAGAGCGTGTCCAAATAGTAGACGAATTTCTGGAAAAGAATGTATGAACAATATACTCATCATCCTTCTTCCTTAAGAAAATTAAGATGTTGGAATTTTTATCATTTCCTCCAGTCAGATTTACAAAGTATCTCCTCTGTGCATTAATATGATGACGAACTATAATAAATTTTACAGAAGATATATGCAGACCTTTGTAAGCCTTCTAGAATAATGTAAGACTTTGTATAGCTCAAATGCGTTCTTAATATTATTATGTTAACGTAATTAGCATACATAATTGACTGCCTTTTTCGATCTAGTCAAAGTATAATAAATATTCAGTGAGTAAATTACCACATGCGTAATTTAAATTTTCAAAGACATTCTTATTAATATTGAACGCTTCTGCGAACTTAATAATAATAATAGCTGTGTTAATACAATTTTTAGCGCAATATTCATAAGCTAAGATATAAATATCTACCACTAACATGACAGAGTAGAAATAACTTAAAATCTTCCACGACTGCAATAGTTTTTAAAGTAACTTTCCATTTGACAATCCCATCTAAGTTTGTCTTGACATTTACATAAACTATGTCTTTAACAAAATTAGTATTGCGCATATGGCGAGATGTCCCATAATTGATGCAAATACGTATGACGAATTTGTCAAAATGAATTCTTAATTCATCTAATTTGTCAGCTTAGATGAATGAACAAATGTATGAAAAATAACCCTACGTTTGCGTTGAAATAATAATAAAAAAAATACGTTTGCAATGAAAAAGGGGTCAGCATATTTAACCTGTCGCATCGTGCCATTCATTAACCATAATAGTGTTGCAATTAGGCATCACTACAGACACGTCTGTATCGTTATAAAAATAAAATGCGATTGATGCTATGTTAGTCGTTGCGTTACAAATCAATCTATTTATCTATGCCATATCTACGTGAGTCATACTACCTTGATACGCAGTTTCTATTATTTGTGGTGAGAATTAATAGCACTGCGTCACATAAGTTGTTTACTAATGATAATTAGAGTATACGAATATGAGAACAGAAAACAATGATCTGAATCACTCTGAAAATCAAGGTAGGTAAAAGAAGAATAATAAAGGAAAAGACGAAAGCATGAAGCTTTGCATGCACTTCCTTTTCGATGGCGAGGAGGAAGTAGAAATAAAATATTTAGTGTGACTGTTGAGTAATAACAAATGTTCAAACTGAAATTTTAAATTTTCTGACATTACTGAAAGTCAAACTAATTGCAAGACATTTTTTTTTGGTAATAAATTTTGTCATTTTCGCTTATAGAAATGTCATATTGACAACAACAAACACAAAAAGTAATACCTTCATTCTTTATTATAAAGGCTTCAGGATTTTGGCGTCAACATACCAAGAAAGTTTTCGCCTCTAGCGTGGTTGACACGTCTAATCACAGTTATCTTTCCTCGCCCACCTTTTATTCCTGAATAATCTAGTTAAAGGAAAAAGAGAGATACACTATTCTGCAACCCAAAAGAGATTGCAATCATATGTGGAACCAAATCCATTTTTCAGGATAAGAAAGAGTGCCTACAAGAAAGAACTCACTGACAGCAGCAGCGGTAGCTTAAAACCTCCCTCTGGGAGAGTCTTTCTGATCTGAGACATCTCGAGGTATTCATTTGACAGTTTACCACACCAAAAGAATAAAAGCTATGCTAGAACCTAGAACTAAGCTGACACAGACTACGTGATTTCACAGATTTTTTTAGAGGGCATTGTCAACTTGGGAGACAGGTGACAAGGATAAGGTCTGAAACAGGATACCAACTGCAGATTCTGCAGAAATGATGAAAGATGTAAATCTGGACTAGCTGGTATCAAATGTTATATGCAGCTTTTCATTTATTCTCAACGTTTTCTTACAATAATATTTATTTAACTTTATAGAGTAAATACATTCAAATCCATGACAATTTCGTAACGGGAATCATAAAAACATATGAAAAACCTCATTTTGAGCGACTCTCTGCAACTAACAGCACATGTATGTATGTAGTTTGGTACACATAAACTTGTCAATCAAAGCACGTTTTTTATTGTGTTTTATTATAATTATTTTAAATTTTAGACGCTGCCTTGAATTATTTAAATATTTGCGGTATTATTATACACACTCACCGTCAGTGAGAGGTTTGTAACAAACAAAATAACAAAATGTTACTCAAGATATTCTCTGTGGAATTTATGTTAAAAAATATAAACAACATTTACCAGAACTGTACTTATTTGATAATAATAACTTTATTTATTTTGTAGTCCATAGGAAATCAACTTTAAGGCTGTCACTTTTGATAAAAAACCAAACATGGATAAGAAACTTTAAGAAACTACACTTAAGTACCTACAGAAAATTTGATAAAAGTTGATTTTTTTAACGAAATCCTTTAAGGATCATTCAATTCATAAAAGTGTTCTATTCATTGTTTACACTTTAAAATATTTATTTTTGTCAAGTGGATTTGCTAGACCTGGTGAGTATCGAGGACGATGAAGAAGGTCCAACTCCAATTTCCTGTAATTTTGCCACAATCAGTTCGATCGTGTGTGGTCTTGCAGTAAGATAGGAGTCGATTTCTTGATCAATTGCGGCTGTTTTTCTTTATTAGGTTTTACCATCATTTTGTTAGTTGGTTACAGGATATTTCTGTTGTGATCTATGAGACTGGTTTCATTAAATCCCACACTATACAGTCTGTCCGCGATATACAAAGCATGCTTTTAAGGTATGATAGCTACAACGATTTAGAAACAAAAACATATAATACACCTTGGGTCTATCTGTAAGCGTAAACGAGAAAAAAAATTATTTCTCATGTCACAAACTTCGACGCATACTGTACACCGGCAGCGGATCAGTGCAAGATTTACCCGACGATTACAGGCGTGTGTTCTTGAAAATGGGCAACACATCGAGCCTTTCCTGTAATACATTTTCTCCTGTCTCTCAAAAAAGTCCTTTTTAGGACCACCAATTTACCACAAATAAAAGAAAAAAACTCAACTTTGTAGTAGCCTTTACAAGCTTTAAGAGCTTAAAGTGCCATAACATAATTGCAATAATTACATTGTTTTCGTTCAATGCCACTTTCCCTCAACTTAAATTATCATTTACCGATCGGAGGCTGCTATTAAATACGCCCTTTTCACTCTAACTTCAACATAACATCGATTTTATTGTCATGACATTATTAAAAAAAACGCAAAGGTACCTTTATTTTAAAACGTATGGCTATTGACTTCGTACGATACAAGTTCAAGGTCGTATAAACAGATGATGCTTAGCTTACATCTGCGCTTCTATTGAATACGTGTACAGTATGGTGGAAGAGAAATGACACCACGCTTCAATTTCAAAGTATTAAATAATTCGTTTTCATCGTTGTTTTCAGTTATTTTCAACCCTAAATTTTTGATATGGTTTTTTGGTTATTTAAGAAGCAATATGGATGAGTTTTCTTGTACAGTTTGACCAAATAAGGTTTTTTAGAAATAATTTTTTTCTCGCTCGGATCAGCTTCAGTAAACAAGTTGTCAAACATTATCGTTTCTGTTCTTCGGTCAGTTCATGGGAAACCCACCTATCTAACTTTTTCACTTCCCCGATTTGAGCTAAATAAGTTAAAATTTTTTGTCTGCTATGACCATACTCAACGGTGACCTTTAATACGATTGTATAGTATTGATCTTTGATTCTGATCGACCGCGAGAAACGTTGCTGAGGTCAAAATTACTAAGGCGACATTTGGCCAACCAATTTGATACTGTCTGCTGCGTAGTTACGTGTAAGAAAGCATAATTGCGATTTTATTTTACTGGTAGATATTTGCAAGGAATTGCAGATTTTGTTTGTTTGATTTAGAGTAAAGCATTTAATGTAAAATTTTTTACATATGATTTTATACAACAAAGTTGCAATTTTTCGGTATATGTTGTACACATCTGAAGTAATTGTTTGTACAAAATTACATTTGGGAAATACACGATTTCAAGCACTATAAATAAATCTTGTTGTACTTATGGTTATCACAAAGTTCGCAGATCTTAAAGTAACGTGTAATCACTTCGGCGTCTCTACTATCTCCCTCAATACATTAGCATTTCGAAACAGCTTTATAAAATTAAATTTACACAAGAATGAAATTTGTCCTAGCCTATTTGACACTTATTCTATTGTTACAACGTAAGTACAATTGATTTTATTAATTCATATTCAAATTCATTTCTAATTCTTATATTCTAGATTCGCAACAATTACAGAATTTATTAAATACCGATTTTCACAACTGTATCAAATGCGTATGCCACGCAACAACAGGTTGCTATCAACGTATGTACCAACTGTGCCAACTATTCAATGTCTTACAAATATTGGCAAAAAGCTGGGCATCCAACTCTTTCAATTAATGATACACTTGATCGTGGGGGTTTCTCTAAATGCATATTAGATGAAAATTGCATTTTGAACACGATTTTCGGATATATCAATACTTATAACAATGCGGTTGTTGAAACGAATATTTCACACAGATTCCATTTCTCTAACTAAGCTTCTTTTTGGATTGCAATTGTGACGGGGAGTTTGACTGCAACGATATACTTAAATTGCATCTTCGCGGTGAGGATTGTGGTGCCCCTTTGGAAGACTACCGAGTTGCGAGGTATAATAATTGCGCTTCTCTAAACAGATTAAAACGTTTTATATCGAATTCAGAGTGTGGAATTAATATTAGATAGTTTAATCGTTGTATTTCATTTTATAGCAGCATTTTGTACGTGTACTATGTAGATATACTTGTATGAATATTACAGTTAACAATAAAAGAAACTATTGAAAATATTTATTGTCTTTAAAGTTCTTTATAAATCTTGTCAGGTTCAGTTTACGAGCTTTAATAAACTAAAATAGTTTCAGAGAAGGTATTTTTTTTCGTCTAGCACGTCTCCTGCACTGCAGAACCTGCAGTCGCTATTCTGCTGCAAACCTATCCTTGCCATGTGTTTCCCAAGGTTACCATGCCCTGTAAGAGAACCTATGTGGGCACATGGCTTTGCTCTTTGCTTGTTGAAATTTCAAGGAATACCTTAGGATGTCCCACACCAAGAAGATTCTTCCACGGGATTGCCATGGTGTAGCTTCAGTCCCACAAATGAAGCTGTGGCTGATTTTTTGGTTCATAGGTTGTTAGGAAATTGCCCAAAATATGTCCTCTAGTTCTATATTCATAAGTCAGTCCTAAAGAAGACTTTTGGAAAAGTATTTGGAAGTTCAAATTCTTTCAAATTCAGAAAAAATATATAACAACCCATTCAATCATGGTCCGTTTCCTGTTAAGAATTTTTAAACAGAATTGGATTATCATAGATTTTACAACATTTTTAGTGGCTTAGTTATTTACTACAACCTCTCAGGACTTTTCAATGAGTTGATTTAGTAAAAGCTTCAACTTTATGGCAAATGTAATTAAGTTTTAACGTCTTGTTACGTCATACGCCAAACTTTTTGAAATGTAAAGAATCTTAAAAAAATTAAATAAAAAATTATTTACTTTATAGAATAAATTAAAGAATTTCCAACTTAACTAGATTAAAGTTATTACAAATATCGCCTAAATTCTTGTTAACTACATACATTTCTTCCTTAAACGTCATTTCTCTTTCTCGTGTATACACACAAGCATAACTAACCATGGTTGCAAACTACCTATTCACATTCTACGCCTTGACCTTAAAAAAACGTCCATTGGATTTGATGAATATCTTTCATTAAGGAGAGCGTATGTTGCTTGTATTAAATACACCGGCACCTACAACTTATCTGTTAGCTAATCAGAATTGACGTTATTCTACGCTGCCAGAATGTCCATGAACACAATTAATACCACCCTGCTCCTTAAAGAAGCACTAAACACTTTAGCTAGGGCACATCATACACCCTCCCCTTTCTAAACCTCCATTGATTGCTATGTAGGGCTCGGTTGCTTTCTACAACCCATTCCAATCATTTGGATAGATCCTTTTTAAAAAGCTTCCCTATTGTGTTTTTTAAAGAAATCGATCTCCATTCAGATTTCTCCATTGAGTCAGTTATCTGATTGGGTGTGTTGCCTGCGTTGTTGCTGCTCCGTTCTATACCTTTTATCAAAATGGGAAATGGTCGTTCCCCAACGTATTTTGCAATACTCTCCAAGTATATAACCGCTGCAATTCTTCCCAGGATTCGAACTTCTAGTAGTCTGAGGAGCGTTCAAAACAACTAATTCTGCATTCAACAGAAGATTGGCAATTTCATTTCCATTTCTATTTTCTTGCTCACTGCCGTAGGGCGCTAATCATCCGGTGTAGACCGGATGATTAGCGTTCATATCACCAGCTACAATGAAGTCAAGAAAATCATTTTTGTTAAGTTGTCAGATACCGAGCAGATAACTGCTGTTTTAACGTTTCAGAAACTGGGCATCAAAGTATTATATGCTCCATAGTGTGAAAAAGTTTATTTAACGATATTATTTACGAAGAGTTAGCAGAGGCCGTGGAAGGCTGGTTAGAAGACCAATTTCTTCCTTTTTGTTTTATATATACATACATTAATTTGAAAGGGGACTAATTTTGAACAATGAAATATTGTACAGCAGGGCGTTTGAACTGGACTACAACCTAAGAAATCCTCTAGTAACTATGCTTGGTTACAAATGCAATTATCTCCAAACCAAAAAAACCAACCAAAAAAGATTCTCGTAGATATATTAAACTTAACTGGTTTTCGATATTTGTCTTACATATTTTCTTTTTTCTTTGAATGTGATAGTCCTTGGTTCTGGTTGACATCTGTGATCCTCGGAGAAGTAATTCTATTTCTTCCTATTACAGAATAGGTTATTCAAAACGCTTCATGGGGAATTTAAATGTGCGTCATAGATCAGAAAGTAAAATATTGGAAATTATAAGTTAAAAACAGAACAACGTAATTTTGCAAAAATGTCTGTCTCTACATGCAATCAATATCTGACTTGGAATGTCCGTGGTCACATTTTGATCTCAAAGACACTCTTTGGTCATAGTTGGTTAGTGACAATATTTCATTTATTAAATCTGTGTGTATAATTATTACTAGTTATTTATTTATTTTACAGCAATCAATGTTTATAGCATATTAGATCTGGAAATCCCTATCAGATATGTGCATGTTCCTACTTATAAATGTCGTGGCCCCTACTGATATTTGGTAAACTTGAGAGATATGATTTCTATTTATATATGACATCCAAGTATTAAAGCTTCAATTCGAAGTAAAATACCAGCAAAAAAACTCGAGAATGAAGACGTTCTTTGTGTGGGTAACCTTTTTTCTTCTCTACATTCAGTGTAAGTATACACTTACGTCGTTTATATCAAATTATTGTAAAATACTATATTTTAGATTCAGAACAATTGCAAAATTTATTGAACACTGATCTACACACCTGCATAAAATGCTTATGTCATGCAAGAACAGGCTGCTACAGGCGCATTAATTGCGCGAGATATTCGATAAGTGAAGCGTATTGGAGAAGAGCAGGATACCCGACTCTTCCAGGTGATAACCCGAATTCCAGTCAAAGTTATCTTAACTGTATGCAGGATGAAAATTGCATTCTCAATACTATCGTAGGGTATACAAACGCTTTTAACAACTTGGTAAGTACCTAAATTCTTAAACTTTTGTTCTCTTTCATGGAAGATATGTATATCGTTTGCTATTTAAAAAATGCGACAAGAACTTTCCAATTTAAAGAAAAATAAAAATGGAAATCTAAATTCCGTTTTGTTTTCAGGATTGTAATTGTGATGGTGTGTACGATTGTCGAGATATGCTAAAATTACATTTATATGGTGAACAATGCGGTGATAAAGTAGATGATGATAAAGTTAGTCGATTCAATAATTGCGCTTCAAGAAATTACCTGGCTTCAATGGCTTCTAATGAACTATGTCATGTTCGCGCGCAGTAACTATCTGACATGGTCTTGTATATGTATAGCTAGCGGTTTAACTAGAATAAAATTGCTTCTTTGAGATTTGGCTGTTAATATTGAGAAATATCTAATAAATTAAATTTTTAATTATTCATATATTGTTACTATTACATCCTCCTTAAAAAATTATATTCCTATGTTACAAATATATGCATTGCATCAGAAGAATTACTGTGGCTGCATGTAGGATGGTGTCTTGTATGGTTAACATACTAAAAATGATCCAATTTAGGTCAAATACATAAGTTTTGTTCGATGACTTGTTGCCATTTTGAAGGTAATTTCATGATGCCTCTTACTTAGAAACCTGTGTCTCTATTACCAAAAAACTGGGACAGTCGATTTTCACAGGCTTTTCTTCTGGCGAATTTCCCACCAGCAAAATCATTATATCATAATGATAATGATAATTTTTATTTGTTAAAAAGACACATACCTACAGTGTTTATAACAAGTCATATTAAAATATACATGACAATAATGGAACTAAAGCAATAAAGTAAATGAAGCTATAATGTAAGTACAATATACTGTACTAAACAGAAAAGGAAAGATAAGCAATTATTTGATGTGCAAGAGTAAGTCTTCTATTTTATAAAAATTATGCTGCTGCAGATAACTCCTCAGTCGGTTTTTGAAGATTTTGTTGGTATTATTTTGCTCAACCGCGGTGCTTATCTTGTTAAAAATTTTCACGCCCATATTATTCGGCCCAAAGCCTGTTAGGTAGAGAGAGCATTGAGGTTGGTGTATATGATCTTTTTTCTGTTATTATGGGTATGTATTTCAGAGTTTTTGGGGAAAGACGCTCGGTTTAAATGAATGTAGGTACAGATTTCCAGTATGTACAGGGAGGCTACTGGAAGAATCCCCAGAGAAGCAAAAATGGGTCTGCACGAATCGGAAGGTCTGGCTCCTACAATAGACCTTACAACCATTTTTTGTACAGTAAATACATTCTTCACAGCAGGCGTAGGGCCCCATAAATGTATACCATACAGAAGTCGTGACTGAACCTCTCCATAATAAAGACACAACAAGGTTTCCAGTGACACACTGTCTCGCAGACATCGAAATGCAAAGGCTCTGGACGAAATTATGGCAGCTAATCTGGTGCAATGATTACCCCACGATAGGTTCTCATTAATTAGAAGGCCAAGAAACTTCACACAATCACACCGATTTAACATTTGATTGTCGATTTCTAAAGTGAAATTGTCAATGTGTCTCTGTCTAGTATGAAACATTGTGACTTTGGTCTTTTCGATGCTAAGTGCAAGTTTGTTGTCTGAGAACCAGGAGTAAAGTTTATGTAATTGATATGTATGTTATGTATTAATATGTTCTCTGAGTCTGGGCTAACGGGTCTTTCACATCCGCAACTACTAAGGAGATGTCAGGCAGTTATGTCGTTTATGTACAGGTTAAAAAGTACCGGTCCCAATATTGTTTCCTGCAGCACACCACTAACCATTGGCAAGCAATGAGACGCAGTGGAGGTCATGCCATTGTAATTATCAGAAAAAGTCAACCTAACAAATTGCTGTCTATGTCCTAAAAAACTAGAAAACCAATTCGCGGCCTTGCCTCTTATACCATAATTGTATAATTTGGAGAGCAATCTGTCATGCTGTACACAGTCGAACGCCTTCTGCAGGTCGCAAAAAATTGCAATAGGTGTTTGGTGTTGTTCAATGTAATGTAAAATATAGTTGTATATATGATCATTCGCCAGGACAAGAACAGGTGATAACTAATCAGTTGGATTCAGGTCCGATCTATAAGGCGAAGCTGCCACCCAAACTCCCGGAGCTTCTGGCTGGTCACGACTGATGTGTGTAGCCTGACGTTGGCCTGATAAAACAATTCGTCTCCTATTGATCAAAGCTGGTCGCTTCTGGAAGATTGCTTCCTTCAGTCGGTTCAATTGTTGACAGTACAGGTCCGAATTAAGAGTTTGGCCATAGGTAAGCAGCTCGTAGGGCGATAGAGAAGACGTAACCAACTATAGACCTGTGGCACTGTCTTCTGCCATATCAAAAGTGCTGGAGTACTGCGTTTTGGATAGACTGTATATATTTCTGGATAAATATTCGATATTATCGGTGCGTCAACATGGGTTTATAAAGAATTACTCGACATCATCGGCATTATTGCAGTTTTACAGCGAGATCTTCAGATGCATTGAATTGAGAAAGACGCCGATCGTGATATTTTGCGATCTGCGCAAGGCATTTGGTTGTGTTGACCACGGAATACTACTGAAGAAGTTGGAATCCTATGGGATCAGGGGTAAACTAGCCGCATGGGTTTTATCTTATATCCTTGATAGGTCTCAATTCGTGAGAGTTCGCTATCAAGACGCCAGAGGCGAGATAAAATTAATGAATTCCGACAGCCCACCGGTATATAGCGGCGTGGTAAAAGGATCGGTGTTGGGGCCAGTGCTATTTTTTATGAATTTATTAACGAACGTATTTGTTACTTTGTACGCGGACGACATTTCCATTCTCGTTGTTCATGCCTGAACCTTAACAATCTGGTGACCATTTTAAATAACTGGTTTAGCCAAAATAAATTATCGCTTAGTAATGAAAAAACAAACTACGTTTTACACTCCCGTCAAAGAAATGTACCGGACGTTCCTCTGACAATAGCGGACGAAGATCTATGCAAATGCGATAGTGTAAAGTTTCTGGGAGTTCACTTAGATAGTACTCTCTTTTGGAAGGTTCAATGTGAAAATCTATCAAAAATGCTGTCTAGTAAGCCATGCTTATTCCGCTGTCTAAGACCACAACTTTCCAATAATGTTTTGCTCTCGTTATATTACTCGGAAGTAGAGCTGAGGATTCGACACGGTATTCTTTTATGGGATGCATCCTCAAATGCAGATCTAGTCTTTCTGAAGCAGAAAGCCGTGTTAATATCGATGGTGGGATTACACTTCCGAGAATCTTGTAAACCTGTATTTAAGGAACTTCGCATTCTACCTCTTCCATGTCTATACTTGCTCGAAGCTGGGAATCACATCTGTGACAAGAAATCGGTGTACATAACAAACAAAGAAGTTTATGACCACAACACTATGGCCAAAGACGACTTTCATCTGCCACTCCATACTCTGCAAATTACTTATGATGGAGCTGACCACCTGGGCATCAGAATTTACAACAAAATCCCTCGCCATATTAAGTTGTGTCAGACGCGTACTTCCTTCAGGAAAAATCTTAAAGACTACCTCCTCCACCATATATTTTACTCAATTGATGAATTTTTAAATCATTAGCTTTGCAAACATTTATTTCTATGCAGTATAGTGCCTGTGTCGTCACACCTACTTTATTTTATTATTTCTTATGTTTGTATTTTGTTTGTGTTGTTATTTTTCTTACTTGCTAGAATTTATTACCTACTTTTAATTTATATTAATAGTTTTGTTTTCTCTTGACGTTTTATACACACTTTGTAGTGTCTTTATACATAAAAAAGTATCTATCTATCTAACTAGTAAATGATTCCCTGCCAATCCCACCAAACACACAGCAAAATCTTCCTCGCCGTCAATTCTGGCCTTGCCACTGTTTTCGCCAGCTAACCGCGATTCGACCACCACCGTTTTCGTTTGACGTTGCCGTAAGTGACACAATTTTCATCACCTGCCACCATCCACTTTAGAAATGGGTCCATTTTGTTGCGATTCAGGAGCGGTTGACAGATGGAAATCCGGTCTATGAGATTTTTTTGCGTTAATTCATGCGGCACCCATACATCGAATTTCTTCTTGTATCCAACCTTATTCAAATGATTCCAAAAAATGTTTTGTGCAATGTTTAACTCAGTGGCAACCGAAAAAGTGCTTACAGGACGGTCAAAAGCGATAATATCGATTATTTTTGTCGACATTCTCAACAGTTGGCCTTCCAGAGCGTGATGCATCTTTGACATCAATGTTGTCAGAACAGAATTGACGAAACGAAAATTGTGCGTGATTGGATGGTACAGTATCAGGACCATAAACCCTATTCACGTGTTTAACCGGCTGGCTTGCGTTTTCCTCTTTATCAAAGAGAAACTGTAGAACGTGACGTATTTTCTCTTTGTTGGTGTCCATCTTTGACACGCTTTCAAGCAATATCGAGTCGAGCAATAAAAACTGCCTAAAATGTTTTTTTTTAGTAAGAAATCTTATGTTTCTAACGCCTTCTGGGAAAACTTGATCGCTTTCAGTTTTCAGTAATAGTGCACACCCAAACAATCCAAAAAAGGTTGAGGAAGTTAAGTTAAGTCTTTTGTAAGGTAGGTACTACTTAAAAAAAGTTAGTAACCGATACACTAACATAAAAAATAGAGACATTTTAGAGAATAGGTCATTTGAAATGTTGAAGATTTTTCACATGTCAACGAATTAAATGTGTATCATACATGCTTGGAAATTGTAAGCTAAGAGTAGAACAATGCAGTTTTGCAATAATATCTACTCCCACATGCTAACGATGTCTAACCTGGAATTTTCGTGATGACATGTCGATCTCAACGCTCCATCTTGGTCACAGCTGGTTGGTGACAATATTTCATTGGTTAAATTTATGTGTATAATTATTGTACTTATTTATTTTATAGCAATCAATGTTTACAGTGTATTCTTGCATTTCGCTAACAATATATCGGATAAAGGCGACGGTCATGATCTGGAAATTCCTATCAAATATATGTACATATGTATATGTCCCTGACCCTAACCGATATACATACATAAGTATGTATATCGGTTATTTATATCTACATACATATATGATATCCAAGTATTAAAACTTCAGTTCGAATTAAAAGACGCAACATACAAGCATAAAATCTTGAAAATGAAGACGTTCTTTGTGTGGGTAACCTTTTTTGTTCTATACATTCACTGTAAGCGTACGTTTACGTGGTTTATGTCAAATTATAGTAAAATACTATATTTTAGATTCAGAACAATTGCAAAATTTATTAAACACTGATCTACACACCTGTATAAAATGCTTATGTCATGCAAGAACAGGATGCTATAGGCGCACTAATTGCGCAGATTATTCGATAAATGAAACCTATTGGAGACGAGCTGGATATCCGACGCTTCCAGGTGATAACCCGAATTCCGGACAAAGCTATCGTAACTGTATGCGGGATGAAAATTGCATTGTCAACACTATCGTAGGTTATACAAATAATTTCAACAACTTGGTAAGTACCTAAATTTTTTTCTGCTCTTTCATGGAAGATATATCATTTGCTATTTAAAACATGCAATAGGAACCTTCCAATTTAAAGAAAAATAAAAGTGGAAATCTAAATGCCGTTTTGTTTTCAGGATTGTAATTGCGATGGAGTATACGATTGCCGGGATATGTTAAAATTACATTTATATGGCGAACAATGCGGTGATAAAGTAGATGACGATAGAGTTAGAAGGTTCAATAATTGCGCTTCACAAAATCGCCTGGCATCAATGTCTTCTAATGAACTTTGTCGAGTTGCAGCACAGTAATTCATGGGTAGCTATAGCGATTTAAGTAGAATATAGTTGCAATAAAATGTAGCTTCTTTAAACTCAGCTTGCTGACATTGAGTAATATTTAATAAATTTGTTTTTGATCACTCGTATTCTGTTACTATTGTCATCACCCTCAAAAATTGTGTGAACTACACAGTAGCCCTTGCGTATGATAAAAGAACAACAATAAGTGAGCAAGAAGTACAATGTTAGAGCAGCAATAAGAACGACAAACACGCGATCAACACCAACCAAATATACCAAGTAGTAGCGCCAAGTAGTACTACAACATGCCTGGGAAGGAGATCACAGGATTGAATGGGAGAAAGCGACAATCCTGGCAAGAGGAAAACATTATATAAAAAGAAAACTAGAAACAGGGTATATGGCCACAACAACAAATATCATAACTACATCTAAGCATAAGATCGGCAACTACGATACCAGAGGCAAATAGTGGTGACGCACAAACACCTGCGCAGGCCATGACATATCGACATCTGCGCATATGACATTATGTTGACGATGTTGACATGTATTGTCAAATGATAAATGCCGTTATTGTTTTATACATAGTGTTTTCCACCTGTGGCATAGAATAACACGTTTTTAAAGAGTTTAGGAAGAAGTCAGAGCTACCCTGATGACGACAGTAGTAGAACTGCCGAAACGTCGAATTATAAAAATCCTATAAACGATGGCAATAGCCCAACCAACAACTTCAGAGATAAGTGTGTAATATATGCTGCCATTTAAGCTCATGGCTCAGTCTTATATTTAATTTTATGAATGCTCCTTTCGTCCAAGACTTTCCTCTAATGTCTATGACCCCGCATCCGACAGATGTGTCCAAGCTACCTCACTTTTTGGATATTTACGCAGGTCGTGACAGCTAGGCTTCCAACAATCGTTTATATCTCTGCATTTCTTCTATGTGTCCATCCGCAATTTTCCATCTTTACTCGCTCCAACATTTTTCGTAAGATCCATCTTTCCCACATTTCCAATTTATTCTCCATCTGATTTGTCATTACCAGTTCACTTGCATACACCATCGCGGGGATTGCAGCTTTGGAGACCATTTTGGATTTGAATAATTTATTATTAGCACCGTGAGTTCCATTCTCTTTTGTAATTCGTTTTGTGACCCTGAAGTATTCGAAACCATTTATCCTCTCAAATTTGTCAACCTTTTCCTCCGTCTTGATGGTAATGAGTGTATCGTACATTGTTTCATTGACTCCTAAGTCGTAGCTTCAAGCTATACTTTCTAGTTTGTCAAATACGGCATTTAATTATCTCCTTGATCTTCTGATTATCCCAAATGTAGTAAGTCATACAGGACGCCAAACAAATTCCGTATAAAATAAAAATACAGAGAAAAAGAGAAAGAAAACGAATAAGACAACTCAAATCAGAAACTTAGATAGATCCAGGAAAGTATCACAACGAAACCTATTTTATCGCTATGAATTATATAAAATAATAAATATAAGTTAGTAAAATTTAACTTCACAGAAAGAATCTAAAGGAAGCGATAACTTGTATCGGCAAAAATGTTTATCTATTTGTTTATGCGGTCGACCAAAACAGATATAATTCATAACACAGTTATGATAACATTACTTAAAGACAAAGCGTAGCAATTAAATAGTTTAATTATGCCAGCACGGCTGCTCGTTTAAAACAACACCTTAAAATGAAAATCGTAATCGCGTTTTTGATAGTTTCAATTTCTTTTGTACAGGGTAAGTTACTAGAACTACATTTATACAGTTTCCATGAATTCTCCCAAAACGATTATTTTTATTGTTAGATTCTGAACAGCTCCAGAACTTGTTAAATACTAAAATGCACAAATGCATCGAATGTTTATGCCATGCCAGGACCGGTTGCTACAACCGCATCACATGCGCAAACTATTCGATAAATCGTAGTTACTGGGAAACTGCTGGCTCTCCCAGTCTTCCAGGAGATGATCCTGATGATGAAAGAAGCTATACCAAATGTATGCAAAATGAAAATTGCATACTGAATACTATCGTGGGGTATACAAGCTCTTTTAATAATCTTGTAAGTAAATTAAAGATTCCTGCATTTACTGTTGCTTATAGACATATTTTGTATTGCCTCCTCATTTTAAAATATGAGATATTTGTGGGAGATTGAAATTTGTGTTGTAATAATCAATTATTTTGCAGGATTGTAACTGTGACGGTCTTTATGACTGTCAAGACATGCTAAAATTACATCTCTCTGGAGACAAATGTGGTGAAATCATGAACCAATACTCAATGGACAGATTTAATAATTGTGCTGCACGGAATGGTCTTCCGAGACTGTCTTCGAATGAGAAGTGTAAAGTGGAAGCTGAGTAAGTTTACACCGATAATGTTGGGTGTTCCTTAATTAAAATTGGTTATTTGTATTGATTATAAGAAAATAAAACATTAAGAATATTGCGAATATTTTATGATATATTTTTACTTTAAATACACAATTTAACAGTCATTATTTGAATTTTGCAATTATCGAAAATGAATAGATAATCAGCTGGGAACTGTAGCTTTTGCAATTTCCAAACACATTGATGATAATACTGCGGGACATAGACCAGGAGGGAGTCGCATAGCGACATTTTGGTTTTTACATTTAGCAAAGACCTATTTGTGTACAATAGTTGAATTAATTTCCATAGGATCTTTGCTATCGATAATCTCACCTTCACCGGAAATATAAAAATTGAAGAGAATATCATCATTTCATTTTTCTGTCTTTGGCTCAAAGGTGATTAAGTTGCAACAGTTTTCTTCCCGCTTAAATAAGGTAGATGTTGGCTGATAAATGTATGGATTTTAAACGGATCTGCATTCTAATGTCGACATCCTGTGCCGTACTGGAAACGAATAAAAAATTTGGTGATTAATTGCTTCAAACATTTTAGATAAGGCAGGCAAAGTAGAAATATTTATTCGCTAGGCAAGCAACTCTATGGTGACCTTTAAGAGAATTCAGGTAAGCATGTTACATATATTTTAGTGAAATACGATCTAAATAGAATAGTCACCAAGTAAGGCGAGTAATGACATATTGAAGCTACCACCAAAATGCTTTGATTTGGTAAGAAGAAATACCGTCCATTCCATGGCAAAGTGTTTGATTCAATATTGATCGATTCCTTTGTAGCACACAATAATGAACAGTTGGGCTTAAGAATATAACAATATAATATAATAATATGACTATTCCTTATTTGCAAGTCATAGGCTAGGGAAGCTTCTTCAAGAAAAAAATATAGATTTGTGTTAAGAAAAAAAGGTCTTGTATCTGTTGTTCATGGGGTCGCTAACTTTACTTTTTTATTGTAGCTAATTAAGTTAGTTCCAAAAAAACATTTTTTTAAATTTTTACATAACAAAACTTTATGAAGATACTGTATGTAAAAATAACAAAGTGTTACTGTAACATAGCCAAATAGAATCTAATTATTTAAGTCAACTCTGAGTTGCAGCCTCTGTGAATAGCGGTTTCTTCGAAGTATGTAAAGTAGCACGTGTGTTAAAAGTACAACGTCCATTACAGAATACAATTAACTCTCCAATATTTATGATGTTTCTTAAGAAGTAACAGGAAATAGTATATTTGTAGATAATTTGTCTCAGAATCATTTTGTTTATAGAGTAATTTTTGTGTATTCCATTGCGAACAGTATAAAACTATTAGTATCACTAGGAAGTACACAGTTTACGAACAAGGTTCTATTCCCATACAGTCCATACAGTAGTCCCTTCGTTGGGGTAAGTACAAAATAATTTTTTAAGTTGTATTTAGTAAATCTTAATTGTTATGGATATTGAATTTTGTTTTAAATTTAAAATCATATACCGTTTTGTTTGTGATTATTTTTGTTGAAAGTAAGGAAATTCCGTGATACGTTGACATCAATACAAATAAGTGCGGTTTATTTTATGTATATATAGTGGTGGAAAGTTTGATGTTGATTCTCTGTAATCAAGTGTAGTAACTTATTTATATACTAATTTGCTTTTCTTATACAGTGAGAGTCAAAATGATTGATTGAGTTGGTTAACCTGATTTTTGTTATAAAGTTTCCATTTCACGAACAATTTCATGAGACATGCAGTGGCGGGTCTTATGTAATTACTTCGTTTAAGCTGGTTTTACATTTGTCAATTTCTTGATCAATTTTTAGATCTTAAAATTGATCAATTTCTAGTTCTTGAAATAGAACTTATTGTCGTATTACACTTATCAATAAATTTGAAGATATTTTTAAGATCTTTTTATTGGTGAATTTTAAGTTTTTAAATAAGAACTTACTATTGCATTACACCTAACAATAAATTGAACTAAGAATAGCAACTGTGAAGGAAGTTTCAAATCTTTAATGTTAACAGCAGTGGTAATAGTTTACTCTCTCCGTCACTATAAGATTTGTTATTTATGCATGTCCTATGTTAAAATTAAAAGGTTATGTGATGTGAGTGAAGATCACATCATAGACGGATCACATGAAGATCTTTAATGTGTACAAGTTTATCACAGCTGATTATTCGTGGTAATTACGATAATTCAGAGAGTACCTATTAGTTATTATATTTGTAGTCTAAGCGATATATGATGTATATAGTTTGAGGATCTGCGGGAAAATCGTTCTCTACTAAATTTAAGTTTCCCTTTTTCACAATCAACCATGGTCTAACCCACCACCTCCTTGTTACTCTTGCTTTTTCTAAATCTATCATTTTTAGTAACATTAAGGAGAATACAGCTTTTCTTAAATTTGTTAATATTTTTCGTTGCCATTTTGAGCTTACTCTCTGCATTAAAGCTGCAAATTCAAAATTTCAAATAATCTATATGAATTTAGTAATTCATAATTACAAATAGTACATTATCGTTCAACAAATTGTAATTGTTGAAATTTGAATTAAAGTAAGTTTAGAATTATTTTCATACAAGTGTCGCAGGTTAGCACTATCGGTCACTGTCCACTATTAAAACAAAAATTACTATCAAATGGAAGTTAAATTGACGCAAAAATAGAACATGTTCTAATTCTTCAATTTCTAGAACTTACCCAAGTTCTTTAAATTGATCTATTTATTGACAAATGTAAAACTACCAGCTACAAGCTTAAAATTGAAGAGAACTAGAACTAGAAATTGAACTTAAAATTGAACAAGTTCAATTTTAAGTTCAAGAAATTGACAGATGTAAAAACCTTTAACGTCAAGTCGTCTAAGTTCTAGAAATTGATCAATAAATTGACAAATGTAAAACCAGCTTTACGTATGTTGTAATATCGAGGATGACAGTTGCTTTGACAGGTATTACTAATCGTACAAATGCTTCACTACACAATGAAAGAAGCAGTTAGGTATTTATGTATTTAAAAAAACACGTATAGTTTAAGAAATTGGTTTAAAGAATGAGTAAGAACTTGGTCTTGCAGGTGTATACATATGATTTTCAACCTAACATATAACCAGCACCTGTTTGTTCTTTTAACAATTATTGGAATGTAATATAAATTACCAATGAAATACAAATAATAAATACATATAAAATGGATTAAATAAACACAAACTAAAATAAGACTTTATATTATGCAACTAAATCAGTGATAATACTCAAGTATTATTGAGCGTTTTATATAAACTGTTCAAAATATATACCGTTAGTTTCAACAAATAATTGTACTCGTGGCTTCATATTTTCACTCACGTTGATCAATATCTGGACGTTGCTATTAAGGTAGACGATTTTATTGCGAATAGCATCTTTTAATGTTTCCAGTGCATGGAGGCGATTTCGATACACTCTATTCTTCAAATGGGCAAACAAAAAAGTTTGTGAGAAGAGGGGATCTGGGTGGCCATAATTTCCGACTAATAAGCCTTGCCAATTCATGTAGAAATACGTACATATATCTCAAATTTGTGCTCTTGAAATCGCAACCCAAACACCTCTTTTTACGGGAAGAATATCCCTTTTTCGTATTATATGTGGATTTTCCGCAGCCCATGTTCGTTAATTTTGCCTATTGATACAACGATTAAGCTGTAACCACGCTCGATCGATAAAAAATGTTTTATTCAAAGTAGCATTGCCATTTAGGTGCTCTACAAAATAATGACAGTAACGTAGTCTAGCATTAAAATCTTTTGGAGCTAGTTCGTTTACCAGAGATAGGATTGCTAGGCGTCCGGATAAAGCTGGGCATAGTTAGGCTTTTTGATTGCGGGTCCGGTCAAAATAAACGGTGTCCAACTTGCACACTTTTGTTGGGCCTTTTACATCACGCAAAAGAGACGAGCGTCGAGTGTGGCCGAGCAACAGCGAGTCGACTGTCAGTTGTTATTCTGTATAAACAGCTATATATAGTAAAAGTGCGGACTTTCAGTACAGCTTCAAAATTGAATGACGGTATCTATTAAATATTCCCTTGAAATATTACTAAAAAGTAAAAATGTGTACAAATGAAACAAACATAGTTTTAAAACAAATAATAGTAAAAATGTTAAGCCAAAAGTGTGTACTTACTAGACGGTAACAATTATTACATTAACATGAAAATATTTATCTTGAATTTTTAAAAGTAGCGCCAATGAGCACCAAACTGATCCTTTTTTCTACTTATTCCGTATAACTTAAGGAACACGGGCATATAAAATTTAGCTGCTAGTTTTGTCCTTATCTGCAGAATTTGGCAAAAACCCAGCTGCCCACATTATTGCAGTACAATATTTACGATCTTGGAATGAAAACTTATACAAAGACACAAAGTATTTCACATGGATGACGTTAAAAGATGTTCCTGAATGGAATCAAGTTCCACAAAACAACGTTAAAGTTGACTATAGTAAATGTTTTGATCAACCGCAATAACAAAGGGAACGTCGATTTAAAGAAGCTGTTAGCACGCAAGAAATGGGTAGCCTATTTTAAATCGATGAGTAGGCAAGATTGCTTTAAGAATTTCTAACCATTTGTCAGTATTACTTTGCGGTCCCAGGACATAACGCAAACGTTGAAAGAGTTTTTTCCTTGATAGGTCAGCAATGAATGGTCAAAAGAACAACCGATTACATGTTGACAGTGTAATTAAAGCTTGTAGAATTCAATTTAAAACATTTGATGTGTAACGATTTTTACAACTGCACTTTGAAAGAAACTGAGCTTTTAAAGCAGGTTTCTACCAACCTTAAATATGAATAATTGTTTTTATTGTTTAACGTAAAGAGAAGAAGTTTGGTTTTGTTTAGATTGTTTTGCTGTGGGAAGTAATAGCAGGTAAATAAGACTTATTTGTGCAATTGCCTTTCATTAGAATTTAAGAAGAATTTAAATAAAATGATAGATGTTTATCTAGAATTTATTTTTAATTGATGACTTTATTTGACTGATTAATAATAAAATACTTAGACTGCTAAACGTGTAATAACTCATTGTTCATGTTGAACAAAGATCTTGTACGCAATTTCATGCTCAGGATGAGTGGTCACAAATTTATTGTAACATGCCGCTGCCGAATAATTCCACCTACCATATTCATCTCGGTTTCCATTTCGGAAATACGCAACCACGGTGTTCCTCGGTTCTTCGATCCTAAACATCGTTAGTACTTGCTAGTGTTGATAAACACTTAATATTACCAATTACAAAACTTAAAATTTGTTCCAGAAGGGCTGCCAACTCAATCAATCAGTTTGACTCTCATTGTAACTACAAATATATGTAATTAGTTATGATGGTAGGTCAGGTCTGCCAATGCAAAGTATGACAGCAATTTTACGCCTGCAACTTAATCTTGCAAATCGTTGCGAGAGATTTGACTTCATTGAACGTTGAAAACAATTTCGGGACTGTTAATTTAAATATCTAAATCACAAGTATACTTACTTAGTAGAAACTGCAAGTCATGAATTCTATCTTTACGTTCCTGATATTACTAAGAAGTTACAACAAAATTGCAACAAAATTTATAAAAATGTCTAACTTTGCACATTATATTACATTTACATAAAAGGAGTCTTTGGATGTGTGGCCGTAGTTGCACACTGATAACAATGGGAGCAAATTTAGTATTCATAATTATCAAGGCAGGTTTCATGACTGTGTTCTATGCTTCAGTAATGGGGATGATACTGTCAGCATTCGCAATTCACAAACCATACTAATGTTAAGAATTGTAATTCATGATTCAGAGAATTGCTAAACCAAGATTCTAATAACAATAATTAATATGTTCTAGCTATTCCTTGCCATAGCCTTCC
This sequence comes from Popillia japonica, assembly GCA_004785975.1. NCBI lineage: Eukaryota > Metazoa > Arthropoda > Insecta > Coleoptera > Scarabaeidae > Popillia > Popillia japonica. The sequence goes on from SMLS01072009.1 coordinate 37,772, forward strand.
CATTGGATCTACCCGATTACAACGTATTCGTATCACTTAATCTTGAAGCCAACTACAATCTTCCACAAAATGTTTCCACCTACGAATATCCCCCTATTGTGGAGTCAAGATCATTCATGGACAGAAAAGATGCTTACGCTGCAATTGAAAATAAATTAGAAGCGTAAGAAGCATGTACTACACGCATATCTAATGTAAAGGATAATTAATTTTAGGCATGGCTATCCCGGTAAACCTTGTCTTTTAAGGACTATTTGCGAAGCATCTGAATATTCCATGGAACATAATGGTGTATTCGCCGATATATTGCATATTGTGTTAACGTAAGAATATTTGCAAAATAATTGCTTGCTAGTTTTTTAATCGACATGTTCTTCTTTCTAGCCCATCATCTTCGAAGTCGGAAGGTCTCGTCGAGTATGAGGAAGCTGAGAAATACGGAAGTACTAATTTACATTGTAAGAAGTATGTTAAGAAGTGTTCATTAAGTGTATTGGATTTAGTTTCAGCATTAGGTGATGTTATACATTAATAAATTTATAAAATCTACTTCGAATTGTGTTTCTTTACAAATACAGAAATTAAATATCATTTATATCATTGTTCAACATAATTTGTTTTTCTCGTACACCACTAGTTATAGTTTAAAGCCGTTTTGTCATGCTGGTTCTGAAACTATTTTTAAATTTCATCCATCACGTCAAAATTTTGAGAAATCTTTGTACATAGCTTCAAAGTGACTTTTATATAAGAAAACTATTACAAAACACTCTATATTGTATTGTCGAGCCCTGAGTAAACATATCTAAAGATGCCCTTATCTGTTTCCTACGTAGAAGCAATTAAACCGCACCCATCTGTCTACAGATGCATAGGCAGAAATTAAGAGAGTTATTATCTCAAGATCTGAATTTGTCAAAAATTAGGATCTGCACAAACATTTCTGGGTATCGTAATGGCCAGCAAGAACTGTCACAATATTTTTCAACCAAAGAAAGTCTTTCTTTCTGCAGTAATGTCAATGATTTGATGCTGACTCTAGAACAGTAATACAACCCATAAGAATGGCGTCTTTTTACCGATGCTTCGAAATTTAGTGTGAAAGCTGTCTTTCCTCACAGAGGAAACGCTTATCCGTCCATGCCAGTAGGCTACGCAGTCCATATGAGGAAAACTTACATAAAGCACCGCTGTTTCGTTTGTGAGTAGGATAGTCGATCGAGGAATTTCCACTACGTTGTTAAAGATTGGCTACTGAGGACTCAATATATTCCTGGACAAAAGAATATCCTTCATAAGGCACTAGTGAAACCTGATAAAATATTTCTACCGAGATTACAGATCAAATCAGGGCAAGTGGAAGAGTGAAATGTTGACTGATTATTGTTGGACTTTTATATGTACGAAGTAAAGTTAGGTGAAGACGCTCGTTCAGAAAAGAAATCCAAGTACCCACTGTTATTTCGGTAGTAGATTTTCTCTCTTTTCAATGTACAAGTAGGTTCAAACATACTAGATAAGGTTACCGTTGTGGATATTGCTGGCTAAGCCATTCTATTAATTTTTACCACTCCAAATCAACTTTTAGCAATGTTACCTTGACCACAACAAGCATTATTATCCTTATAACCAAAACTTCTCATGTGATCCAAATACCTTTGAGAACTCACTGATACTTATTTTGGCACATACAACCACACCACTGCCGTTATGCATTTCCCGGATAAATAAGAGGTTATTTCGACTTTCTGGTTAGCGTCTTGTCAAAACAAGTTTATTGTCTGGTTACTGACTAAATAAATAGTGATGTGTCACTGACTAGACCACAGTACTTATTATGCCAGTTTGCATGCATGTTTTCATATGCTTTGGGGTAAGTGGAACGCATAGCATTAGCCACCCTGTCTAAAGATCAGTTTCCGTTGTAACCTTGTTGTCCTTAGTTTTGTTGCTGCTAAATAATTTTTTGTTCCATTTAAAAATATAATTTTCTCAATTACTAAACAATGCGACGTTTAATTATTCGTCTACTTGCATATCTTTAATTAATAGAAAACACACTAAAATTCTGGCTTCGTAGCTTAACCACCAATAATAATAATTAGTTTAATATTAAGCACCAATAGCCTTAATTAAATTACCTTGATGCTACCGATGATCCTAACGTTTAAAGAATAAAGTGTTAAACATTTACTTTAGTTTAGTGCGGATTCAAAAAGAACTTTTACGACGCCAACAAAACTTTTAGCATACTCGAGACAATAACTGCATTTGTATTACTGTAACTTGTCACATAAAATACATTATTTAAGTCAATATCTGGCATGTCGACCATTCTTCGAAGCAAAGTTGTGTATATTTTAAAATTACAAGATTCGTTAGTTGTGGCTATCGCACACAATTACCACGTCTTCTCTGCAATTGTCATAATGTTTGTCAGGATGTAAACGAAATAATATTTTTCTAAATAGTTTAATTAAATATCGTCTTTCTTATAGAATGCTCTTCTTATATACGATTGCAACCTGTATAAAATTATTGGCATCACAAGAAAGTATACAATACACGAACAAACTTGTATTCCCATACAGCCCGTACGGTAGTCCTTATGTAGGGGTAAGTACAAAAATATATAAATATTGAATATATTAGTGGACATGCATGAAAAAATATGTGGTTAATTCTATACTGATTTTTATTTGTTAAAAATGTGAACTGAACTTAAACAAAAAAAAGTGTTTCAAATGTTGCATAAGGTGTTCAAAAACCGATTTAAACTTTTACAAAACAGCTATAGCCAACTGACTGTGAGAAATATTGTCTTAAGACAAATGAATTATCTGCTGCTCTGTTTGGAAAATTGTAGTTTTTAAACGACAAGAGAATTTTCCTTAAGCCAATGTATCCCAAAATGTGAAGGCACCTTATGGGC
>ML219201.1:576-26524 GCA_004785975.1 Popillia japonica
TTTTTTTTCTATTTATTGAGCGATACTGTGTAACATAAATACATACAATTTTAACTTAAATTAAACAATGGCAAAAAACTTAAGATTGCTCAACCTCAGGAGACAAGTCTGATTTTCAATTCTCTCCAAAAATAATTAAGTAAAATTATTAAGGATTACACTGCCTAGCTTAACTTATACTAATTTCAGCTCACACCCAGTACTACGTAAGCTTTCCTACACGTACACATCTTATAAATAATATTTAATCCTATTTAATCTTATTGCATCCAGTCATCCGGAACACGAATAGAATCAACCTTAAAAGCTAGTGGTGTGCAGGCAGAGACAAGTGAACCAAATAGTGCAGCAATTATGTATGTAAAGTTATGATGTGACCTGTTTCTCCAATGTTAGTTTCTTGAAATCTTTCAAGAAAGATGCTTGGAATTCTGAAAATCAGATACTATAAGGAATATGAAATTACTCAATAATTTTTGGGTGCCGGTGGAATGATACTAGGGCGACCTTCCTACACAGCTGCACAGATAACCTTATGATTACCTGTTAATCAAATAAAAAATAATAGATAGAGGACGACTAAAAAAAGGATTTTGCATGAGTGCATCTGTATTTTTTAAATGGCCTCACTGCATAAAAATGTCTTAATTATACTTAAATCTTGACTATTTTGCTCGGTAAGCAAAATATCTCAACAATAAAGAAGAATTTCTAAACATTTTAAGAATAGAAAGAGGTTAAAGTAATTGAGAGCGCATTTAAGTATTCTAAAGAAATTTGAAACATAAATATGCGAAGTATAAAGTTTCTATACATAATGCATATAGTAATATTTAATATACCAAAAGTATATATCAGAATGCAATTATTCACGATGAAAATAGAAACTGAAAGTTGTACCAATATCCATAATGGAATGTGTAAAAAAAATCTCACTAAGAGTACTGTAAGATATCATTCAATTCATGAAAAACTCATTTCAATTTCGGTACAATCGGTCAAAGTCGAAAGGGCGACCTTCCTACACAGGTAAGCCACACAAAAACCAGTTCAAGATGAAAAACGCGTGTAACAATGTAGACTTGCCTCTTCGGAGTTAGCAGCTAGGGTTAGCAGCCATAATTAGAGGATCCTAAATTAATGAGGTTTGCAGCCATAATTAGTATAATTCCTAAATAAATGGGGTTGGCTGCTAACCCCATTAATTTAGGATCATCTAATTATGGCTGCAAACCCCATTAATTTAGGATCATCCAATTATGGCTGCTGTATCAACTACATATATCCTAAATTAATGGGGTTGGCTGCTAACCCCATTAATAATTAGATGCTCCTAATTTGTCAACCCCATTAATTTAGGATCATATACGTAATTATGGCTGCTACACCTCTCTAATTTAGGATTATCTAATTATGGCTGCTAATCCCATTAATTTAGGATCATCTAATTACAGTATAGAGGACGTTGTAAAATTAATTTAAAATTTATCTTTCAATAAAATACTATTTATTATTACATTTGTTCCTTTTCTAATTTTTTAGTGTTACATCATTATATACGATATTTACTTCCTCACAGATGCTGACATGCACTTAGCACCAATTTAAATACAAAAAAGTTGGAAGCGAAAAATTCAAACGCTTTCCAATCATTTACATACACTCTTACAATCTTCATGATAATAATATGTTTATGACTTCCTTAATAGAAAAGTTTATTTTTAATAAACAAAAATATGTACAGAATTACAGAAACAAAAAGATACAAGTGATAGCCAGATTTAAGTAATATGTAATAACACACAATCAGCAGCTATATAATTCTAATTTTTATTATTGAACATTGATAAAAAGATATTTCCCTTAAAAGTTTAATATTATCTAAGAACGATAAACAAGTGTTACATTATTGGTACCATATTGAAGGTAACTTTACTATTCATTTGCTAACAAATTCGAAGCACAGATTCCGTGGAAGAAATGGAGAAAAAACAGTTTGAATTTCGATAAATTTCACACAACCTACTTAACACACTATATATATTTTATATTATATTATTTGGAAACGTATAAAATATTATTCTTCACATTGAGCTCCAAAGAGCAAGTCGATGCATGATATCTATTCTTAACTTTTGTCTTAAACCGTCAAACATGACTATAAAATTGTTGTAAAATAAATCTAGTGTAACCAAAAGTAGGCGAAAGTCATTGCAAGTAAAAAAATTGAATGCGGAAATTTGTAACATCCTATATAGTGGTAGATAATTTACAATATGCACTCTGGTGTAAAATGCACGTCTAACAAAATTTCACTTTTCTATCTTTATTCGTTTCCACGCCAACCTCCGCTGACAAACTAATGGTGCACCGAGTAGGAGTAGGTTATAGCACTAGTTAAATACAAAAACAATAATAAATCGTTAATGTAACGACAGATTGTTAGGAAGCACATACGTAAGTATATTACCATACGCACACATTTACAGAGCTGGAACCTCTAAAAATAAAACCTAAAAAACCATTTGTTCCGATGTATGTAGGTGGTTGTTGAGTGCATTTAATGTTCTAATCAAATTACATTTGAGCCATATCTTAGAAGGGTTCTCAGACGTTTTAATCATCCCATAAATATATTATAAAATTTCAACATACATACATCAAAACGCCACTACTAGACGGCGTATAAAATCCGGAGATAAATCTTTCACCTGACAAAACTTATTATCCAATAATCATTTCTTATATACCTCAAGGAATCTATGTACGACTGCATTCGAAGTTAATACGTCTATAAACCAATATCGTATTTCTTCGCGTTCCCAACCATCGACCATCTGTTTTATCAGTTCGACTTTCACGATCTGAAGCTCGGTGTAAGCGTGGGTGACATTTAATCGAAGAGTTTTGCTGCGTTCTGGCTACAGTATGCATAACTATCACATACTACGCGAGAAGTAGTCGAGATGCCATAATTTTCGATATATCTCGGGTAGTGTGTTACCGCTGTCAATGGCTTTTATAGTAACCTAGTCCGTGAGAATGCGCGTGCAAACCATATAAGGCATGTACACGAATAACAAGAAGAAGACGAAAAGAAATACGATGATATGAAAGAGGAAGAAGACGGCGCACAAGATATAGCAAGAAGAATTGTTTTGTTGTTGTTGTTGTTCTAGATCACATGATGCTGTCTCCGAAGAGGCGAGTCTACATTGTTATACGCGTTTTTCATCTTGAACTGGTTTTTGTGTGGCTTGCCTGTGTAGGAAGGTCGCCCTTTCGACTTTGACTGATCGTACCGAAATTGAAATCAGTTTTTCATGAATTGAATGATATCCTACAGCTACTCTTAGTGAGATTTTTTTACACATTCCATGATGGATATTGGTACAACTTTCAGTTTCTATTTTTATCGTAAGTAATTGCATTGTGATATATACTTTTGGTTCACTAAGTATTACTATATATTACTATATTAATTTAGGATCCTCTAATGATGGCTGCTAACCCGATTAATTTAGGATCATCTAATTACCGTTTAGTTAACGTAGTGATATTCGTTACTTACCCTCTAACTGTCCTCTGTACGTTTCGAGAAGGGATGACATTAAAGGAATGAATGTTTACTTTGCGGCCACATTGATTAAACGCTGATATGAATAATTTAGACTATTACAATAATCACCGTCTTAGCAATGCTAATTTTAGTTTTACTCAAACTTCGGTATCAGATATTAATACTATTATTTCTTTTCTTATACTCTGTGGTGTAGATAATATTAATCTTAATCTTAAAATGATACAGTATTCTTGTCCAGTATTGTTGCTATCGCTAATGTTCATAATGATATTGAATCTGAACGTCTCTCTTACTCTATCAATCCCAAAAAATCAACAGTGTTAGTTTTTGGGCGCACCAAACAAACTTGCCTCAGGTAAAGATTCATATTAACAATATACTTCTTCACAATTCTGACTGTTCTAGAAATCTTGGCCTTTATCTTGACACCAAGCTGCGATTCAAAGGACATGACTAGACTTATTCGACGAGCTTTTTGCAATCTGAAAGTATTATAATGCTGTAGGGATTATTTAGACAGTACACACAGAGAAGTCATAACGTTCACCCAACGAAATGGTTTTTGTTGTTTTATTTTGGTTGCAATAAACAAAATTTTAGTGTCTTTAATCAAAATACTATTATTTAATTAAGACATATTTCTTGTTACATGCATTTTGTTGCACCAACAACAAATTCTTATTGAAGAAATAGCAAAACAAAAAAAATCATTGGGTTAACAACTATTTTGTCTTAAATTAATGTTGTAACAAAGCATGTTTCAGTAACAAAGTTTTATGTTTCAGTAAACAAAAATAACACAACAGCGACACTTTCTTCCCTTAACCAAATGAATTCGTTGACTGTATTTAAATGCAAAACGTTGTTGAATCAACATTGTTTTTGTTGATTCAATGCATTAGCTTCTCTGAGTGTAATTTACGTAAAATTTTATAGGAATCACTAGTGCTTTCTCAATTTAATGCTTTAATGATTGATAATTCCAATACAGCGCTGTTAAACTATGCAAACCTATACGTTCGTCCATTAATATGTTATCTATTCCGTCCTTCGCCGCAGTTTGAAGACGTACTGTTTTCATTTTGTGGTGGATGAGAGCTTTGTCAATTATATTATTATATTACATTATATATTATTATTATTATTGCCAATTAGACTCACTTGTTATTATTGTAGGTATAGGGTCTTTTGTCTCGTGTTGTATGTTTGGTTCAAGAGCTGGAACAGTGGTGAACAATGAACGTTGTTTTCTAACGCTAGTGTCTTTAAATTGCACTATACCTACTTTAATTTCAGACTTGACTACTCTATCAAAATTATGACAAAACTATAACACTTATTGAATATATTATTTATTTTGAAATTACATTTGTTCAAAATGCTGTCTGTGTCATCTACAGATTCCTTAAGTGTATTTTGTATTTCTTTTAATGTATGGATACAGTTACAATAAACCGAATATGAAATAGTCCAAGAAGGTCAAATCTGGTCTGACCAAAGAAGTGATCGGCCGCTGCTTACCAATCTATCTCCGAAGAACTGCTGCAGATAATCTAATACTCTTTCTAAAGCCTTTATTATAAATTATAAAGTTGTGTAACCTACAGACAATAAAACATATAATCAGGCTAGGTGATGTCGCTATTTATACTAAAAATATGAGTATTAGAAATAAAAACTAGCCAAGCTAAATCTAAACTAAATAATTTACCATTCAGCTTTTTAATTATACAAATCAAAATTAATTTATGATTTTTATTTGATACATTTACATTTCTTTATATACATATGAAAACGCACCAAATGTTTCTGACAATGTAAATAATATAAATCTTTTCTAATACCGTAAATTGTATAAACTAACTGCATTCATTTTCTATGACGATATCTGGGTCGGAAACATAAGCGACCGATGATATATTTTGTTTCATAAGAAACAATATTTTTTTCGTAAACTATAAGCTTTTATTTCCAACTTAAGAGCTATTTGCAGTTGTTGGTGGTCCTATTTTTCCTTCAGCAATAATATTATTATTAGCATCGTAACTGATGCTATTAATAATCTGACATATTCCTATTATCTGATCGTTACTGGACTTCCAAGAAGAAGTACATAAGGCGAAGGCGCTAGAAAAAAAGGCTTTCGTCCTTGTCTAACTATGAAAATCACTAGAACAAACATATTATTCTATTTATAATGCTTTGAAGGTATACGTCTTCGTTTACATTGTATATTACGAATCTTGTATATCTTAGCGGGTTAATTACTTTGTCATGTTTGTATTCTAGAAGATATTTGCCGTAACATAAAGTTACATAAGCACAGCATAAACTAACTACATAATATTGTGTTTATTTTTATCCACATTGCAATGAAGTGGTAGTAGTCATAGAATGTGTAAGTAAGAACGTACAGTGTGAATTAATATTGTAACGGAAATGTTAAGTAATTCAAGGACTTTCTTGTATATACACTGTTAATGTGTGTCAATGTTCTTTTTTTTCGTTTTCAAATTGATGAAGTTGTGTTATACATATGCTGTGATCCGTGGTTAATTATGCAAATGGTAGAAATACCAGACTACTCTTATTAATACTTATCGCGATATTTATTGCATAAATATGCTTTTACATTAAAAACCGATTGTATATTCTTTATAAAATTTAATAAACAATATTATGTAATATGTATATTTGAATTCTCTTTCGAATTTATATACTTAATCATCATTTACCACGGCGATGAGGAAACACCATATAAACGCATTCACGTCACTAATTTACTTAAAATCATCACATGTCATTCGAATTGCCTTGTTCCACTCCAGAAAATGTTCCCTATTATTCCTTTGATGTACGGCTTCCTTTCAACGAACCGCTGTTTGGTTATTGTGTAACCTGATAGCATCATTTATTTTAAACTGCTGTCTATCGGTTCAATGAGCTACAGACATAAGTGGGTGTAACGACTATTGATACGTTTTTACGGCACTATTTGGCTTAACGATGCCGACGATAATCTATAAAATTAACAGATTAACAAATTTAATTTAGAAGCATAAAATCATAAATATTCATCAGAATTTTAAGAAGTCAGTTAATCGAAGGAACGATTAAATTTGATTGCTTTATCTATATATGCATACATATTTTAAGTAACAGAATAAAACCTCTGTATGAACTTGATAGATAGACAACAGAGCAGATATACGTACAAAATTTTGTTTATTTCTGGAGTTTTATAAGAGATTTTAATATTCGATCATGCGGAACAAACTAATTAGACAACTAATAACCTTCCTATTATCTTCCAGGAATAGATAGAATATATTTTGGGAATGTTAGGCACGCATATTTCTCACTATATGTACTTAACTTTTTTTGGACTTAATTAATTTCAATGCTAGAGATTAATGCCACAATAAATTAAAGATATTATAGTTTAGACGGCAAAAATCTTTAGATGGGAAACAAGTAATATATGGAGCATTCAATTAAAAAGCTTTTTTCAAATTTTGGCATTTTTTTTCCTGCAAAAAGATCTTCTGTTAGAACATTAGGTACACTTCAGAATTATTGGAACAAACACTATTGCTACTTGCTGCGAAAATGATCATAGCTTATTAGCACACGTATTTCCACTTCCTTACCATATGTATTTCCACTTGTATACACTGAATAACTACCGAAGTTAATGTCCATACTTTTAATAAAGTCACAACACAAAACAATGAATTAGCTAGTTTTAATTTTTGTTTGTAGATATGTGTTTGCTTCCTGTACTTGTTAATCTACCTAAATTACCTTCTATTTTTCTTGGCAGATAAAAATAAAAAAGAATTGTTACAGTACATCAATAAGAACAGCTTTCATGACCGTAGGTTTATTATTATTACTTCTGGTTTTGCTAAGTTGCATTTAAGTTCCTAAAATAAACAAGATGTAATCGATCAAATAAATGCATTGCGTCATATCACAGTCCCAGAGTTGCATTTTGCTGGGTACCACACTGGAATCAATGGCAACGAGAAAGCTAATGTATTAGCAAATAAGGCTGCCACACCATCGTTTGTGGCACCGGAAGCGTTTTGTGAAATAGGGATGAGCACCTATAGAAGAGAACTCAAGAACAACAAGGAATACTTAAAGCATACCTCTGGGAAAATGGTCTGAGACACTCCAAGGAATTCATGGAAACTTCAATAAGTAAACAGCAAAGACCATGCTAGAACCAAGTAGGAACAAACTATGTATACTTGTGAGTTTTCTCACTTCTCATCCTGCGGGAAACATGACAAAGATAGGTTTGAAACAGGAGAGCAAGGTTTGGTGGAGCGGAGGACAAAAACCTACACCTGATATTCAACTGCACGGCTATTGCATCAATTAGTTCCTGTTATTTCAGCAAAGTTGTATTTGACGAGGGAAAAATACTTGTTCTTGAAACCATCACAGCTACAGTTTATTAAAGACCTTAGACTGGATGGGGAGATATACCGGCGGAAAAATTCCAGCAACTTCGAGGGCACGTACGAACGTACACTAGATCATCATGTCGCTGTGCAATATCATCCTCGACATAAATTCTACATTCTGTATCATAGTCCACTTCTTTGTGTCTTTTCTGCGTCCATTCTTCATATTTTGCTAAATTTTGATTTATTGTCCATTACTTTTGTCTTCTCTGTTAAACATTCTTTTTTAATTTGGTTGACTTAGTCGTACTCTTTTTTTATTTTCTCTATTAATTCTTCTTTCTTTCCTCTATTTCAAGTTTTTTCGTGTTCACAACGCACTAATTAAAGCTTATTTCATAGATATAGTAAAAGTAGATTCTGAAAATGTTAGTGTCATTCCAACACGTCCTACCAAAGAAGGGGTTTCTGTAAGAAATATTGTTCACACCGCTAAACAGTAAAGGTCTAAAATACTTGATTGTCAATCAATTCAACGTATAACTCATGTGCTTTTAATTGATTCTGTGATAACTATGTATATGCTGAAAATTTGGAAACTATTCAAAGCACCTTTTTTCCGTATATGTGCATATGTATTTACTTAGCTTTTAGTTTAGTTAATAAACTAATACCAACATATAATGGTAATTGTTAATTATTTTCATTAGTGTTAAATTTTGATAATAGAGCCAAATTTAAAGGATGTTAAAGGATGGACGAGGCTGAAAAAGAAGAAGAAGATTGTGGAAAAAACTTATTTTATTATCTGTGGACAAAACTGTACATAACTACATTATACAGGGTGTATTTGTTGTATTGAAAAGTAAGGCGTATGAAAAATGGAAAGATATTATTTTATTAAACTTAAATCCAAAATATTTTGTGCAAATTCCCTCTCTTAATATTTGCGCCACTGTTTTGACAAATATATGTATCTCGGCGATATTTAACATGTGTCCAACGAACAATCAGAGACAGTCTGTTTCGAATGTTGAATGTATGTAGATGTTGCAGACATGGAACCAACAATTCTTTAAAAAAAGGAAAATACGACTACATTACAAAAATTGCAGAAACTATCTTTATTTCACAACAATAGTTTTACTTTTCTTACAGTTAAATAATTCTCAATCGTCGCTTAAAGTAATTCTATAGATTGGATACATTTAAAATAAAAGTTCCTTTATTAATTAGTCTCCGACAGTATTTTCATACGTAACCACATTGATATTATTGAACTCTTCATTCAGAGCTTTTTTAGAAACTCACACATCAGCGTTATTTCGTAGTTTTATAACATCGACAGCTGTTTTTGCGATGTCTTGCGTTACTTTGATCGAGGTAAACATATTCTCCATTCATAGGCGGCGCATTATATTACAATTTATAAGGAAGATTTTAATTTTGGCATTCCCGTCATAATTGAACAATTTTTTTTTGGATTTATATTCTACGTAATTGTATCTTACCATTCTTAATATTTTTTACTTTTATTTCAAATACACCCTGTATTTTAGATATAAGAATATCGGTTAAAATGCAGAATTCTATCTATTGTTAATGTGACTAGGTATTACTGAAAAAATAAAAGAGAAACACTTATTTGGCCACGTGCCTGATTGTAATATCTCTTTAATATCACAATTTAACAGAAATGTTGATTTAAGTATTCCTCTGAAATTATATATTACGAAATCAATTAAGTTTCACACGTTTAATGATTATAAGTACATATAGTCTATGATACAGAACTTATAATTTAATTTTGTTCTATTTACCATAAAATTTGCAATACTGGACATCATTTTTGTCGGTTAAAAGTCACTAGATTTAAACTAGACTATTATAATGACTAGGAATAATACAATTATTATTTATGCTTTAAAAAATAAGAAAGTGACCTTGCCAAATTTTAATTCTAAATTAGAGAATCATTGACATAAACACTGGAAACTTTTTTGGATAAGCCGCATTACTTAATAATTAATTAAATATATAGAATTAATTGGTATAAAATTGGCAGAATACAAAATGATTTTCAACCGATAAATAATATTCCAATATCTTAAATATATAGAATTAATTGGTATAAAATTGGCAGAATACAAAATGATTTTTAACCGATAATTATTCCAAAATCTTAATTATACATGTCAAATACATGTATAAGTAGATACATACATTTAGATATAGTTAGACAGATATTTTCTGGGTATATTTCCACGTCCAATTAAATTACAATTGTAAATTAGCGTAATTGGAATTTACTACAGGTATATTTTTCCTGCAACATAGAAAATCGAAGATTACCAGTCATTTAAACACATTTAACGTCTTTTATACTTTAAAATAACTCTAAATGAGGATAATACGCGATCAAAGCAATGTACATACGTATAGGTGGTTTTACGACGAATTACGCGGAAATGACACAAATTACTTGCCGTTAGCGACTTAATTTGTAATATTTGTAGAACGCAAACTGCAATTAATAGCGCCATTCGTGTTAGAAGTGCATTAATTATCTGCATACTTTGTGCAACATTAAACGAAGAAAATCTCAATCGATATTTTATTGCATACTTAGGCTTAAGATAGGTTTTGATAACTTTAACGTTCATAAAAGTTATCCTATTTGCAATCTAATTGTATAATATTTAAGCTTTTGTATGTTGTTGAGATATAGGTGCATTTTATTAAAGAGATTCTTTTTAATATTTTTATCAAGATTGCAAGTACAGCTCTTACATTTTAAGTGGTTGAGCTTTTGTAGGAGACTTTCTTATAATGTTTAAATTTTACAGGAACAAATTAAGTCAAAAGAAAAATCATTTTTGGTACCCTATTGTCCAAAGAAACTTATTTTAAATTTATGTGACTGGCTGTCAAAACTTTCGAAGCTTCAGGTAAAAGATTTTGTCTTTTTATAGATTTGGTAAAAGATAAATTTAATCATGTACAAAATTTAGTTTTCACTTCGACTAGTTATGTGTCAATAAAAGTAAGCATTGTGTTTAATTAATTCCTATTAAATCAATTTATAAGCTAATTACTTGGGCATAATAGCATCAGACGTTTGCCCTCTTCGGTGCTAGCAGTAGCAGTGATGAAACTATTATTATTTTAGTTAAACCACTGTTACAATGCAGGCCTTGATACTATCATTACATCACTACTGGTTAGCAACCCTTTTTGTTTTCCTACTTCAGTGGCTAAATATAATAATAGTTTTTTAAGTATTTAAAAGCCCTCGTGGACGTACGATTTGGAAGTATTATACGACTTTATGTTGCTTGCTATTAAAGAACTTGAGAACAAGCAGAATCAAGCTCGAAGAGAGAAGAATAAACATGGTTATAAAATTGATCCCATCTTAGTGTATCTTAGTGTCGCTAAACCACATGTAGGTGCTTCAAGAATACAAACGTTTCTGGAAGGACGAGTAACCATTGTAAAGGATGTGATGCAAATCATAAAAACCACGCAGAAAAGTATTTGAGCCGTAGGCACAGATCAACCCATATCTAGTTCTGTATAAATTATTTTCTTCAACACCAACATATTTCTCCAAGAAACAATATTTGATATTTTCGCCACTGGAAAAGAAAAAAGCAAAAAAATTTTAATGTGCGCATAACTACAATGTAGATGTGCTGTGGTAATAATAGTATGGAAGAACACAATTATAGTCGGTAACATGCAAACAACAAGATCTAGAATCTGGCTAGCGTAGTAATAAACTTGAACCCATCAGAAGCTCCTCAAATAATATTAGTTCCACAACATTTGCTCTATAATCGTGAAGAATGAAAATAACCGTGCCGCTAATCGAGCTCAACAGCGAAATAATAATCTAGCACAACTGCAAAATGTTTGAAAAAAGGAATACGTAGAAGTTCACCACATTTAGTAAAGTGATCGGAATGCATTAACTCGAACGAGGTAAATACTACTTTACACGCAGTTCACGCGAGTGATCGCTAGTGTAAACCTATAATATTTATAATAATTTAATAAATACAATGAATATGCGATACACCAACACATGTGTAATCAGTAATCAAATTCTAGAACGGAATTCCCTTCTCCCGAGAAGAGTATAATTAATTTGATGAGGTGCATAGAATGGTTATCGTAAAGCTATTTTCTAACTCGGAAAAATCGAATGAAATGTCGTGAATTTGACGTGACGTGACTGGACGGCATCAGCAACCTATGCAAATTTTATTGATTCGAATTACATGCCGCATTACGTGGATTGGGCGTTAAAACAGGCATTAATGTCGGGATAATTGTAGTGTTTATGGAAGATGAGTAATTCCATCTGTTGTTGTACAGTGGACGCAGAAATTGTTTGAACACCTAATATTTTCTTAGCAAAATATACATCCACAATTAGTGGTTTAAATGATACTTAGGACAACTTGTAGAGTAATTTTACACAACGGGCTTGTATTTTTAGCAGTACATAGATTGCAGTTGTACTCGATAATTTATGACGTCCTCAACAAATGTTTAAAATGAATAATAAATAATAATATATAATAATAATAATAAATAAAAACTTATACTTATATTGCAGTTTTGTAAAATAACGGGAATAACTATTTGACAGTTAGTTGCCTATACTATAATCATTGCAATGTACACTTGCCGGGAAGAAAAACTGTTGTTATCACAGAGACTAATTGAATTTTACTTTAGAGAGAAACATTTAGAGGAGATCAAATTATTCTGTGAGCATATAAGTGTTTGAGTTGGGAGAAATTTTTTGTGCAAATAATTAGGATTCTATCCATCAAACAAATCAAAAAAAGTTTTGTTGCTCTAAAAATTGGCTTTTGATGTTAATCAAGGGAAGTTTTCCTTCGTCTTTATGAATTTAATCTGTTGAGTGCAGTATTACTCACAAGGAGAACACCAGGGTTGTCCGACACGAATTTTAATGAATATCAAATATGTTATAGAGGGTCCTTCTCTGAGTACCCAACTACGAGCTTTTACTCTAGGCTTAGATCATGTATATTATATAGATAGTGCTATCCCATAAGAACCTATTACCGACTATGCTTCCAAGATGTGCAACGTGCCTTTTTCGCATTATCTTTTTTGTGAGTAAGCTATCACCAATGCTGCTGTCTTTCTCTGTACCCCTGATTGTCATATCGGACATGTCATATGTCATTGGGACGTTTTGTTGACAGGACTCGTACTGCTATTTGAAAATAGTTTTTTCTTCGAATTATTCCTTTACTTTTGTATATTTATAATTTATAATTCACTTTTTTTACATAGTTTTAAGAGGGTTAGTTGAATAAGGGAGAAAACAGATTTCACATTTGTTAATTGTTTGAAAATCTAAATATTTTCTTAAATCGTATACTAGGCAGTTTGAATTTCGCGGTTAAACTTGTTTCAATTTCACGCAATTTTAAGCCAATCATTTGCCTGAGTGATACAGAGTAAGCAAGGTATATAATGACTTTCATAAATAAGAACGAAAAAAAAGAATATAATTTGTCTCTGCTATGTTGGAAACATAGTTGGGAACCTAACGCGGTATCCATGTAATATACATGATCTAAGACTCTAACGCCCCCTAGCTTCTGAGACAATCAACGTTGTTAGTTTCTCTAGAACCAAGCGCTCGTAGCGCAGTAGATAAGATCTACGCCCGCCATGCTGGTGGCTCGCGTTCGATTACTGCCAGTGTATATTTTTTCAATCTTACTGTGGAGAATATTAAGAATACATTATGTTTCGTACAAATTATTCATAAATGATATTTTTTGCCGTGATAGTTTTATTATTAAATACATTGGAAGTAAATCTGCATATTGACGTGTATTATTATTATTATTTATTTATTTGCACTGCAGATAAAAAACGGACTGCAGGTAATAAATGAACTGCTGGTAAGAAATGGAACGCAGGACAAGTAAATGCGCCCGAATATTCGAAATTCAAAATACACATTATAATGCAGATTTGCCCCCCATTTATTTAATAATAGAATTACCACGACGAAAAATATCAGTTTGTATGAAATTTAATTGTTAATATTGTGCAGAGTAAGATTAAAAAAAAGTGCACAGGCAGTGTGCGAACGCGAGCCACCACCTTGGCAGGCGTAGATCTTATCGACTACGCTACAAACGCTTGGTTGTTGAGAAACTAACATTATCGATATAAAGAATTTTCTCAGAAACTACAGTGCGTTAAGATAAAAGCTCGTATCTGGGTCCTCAGAAAATGTTCATCTATAACATAGCTCAGATTCACTAAACTCCGTCGGAAAACCCTGGTGTTTCCCTTGTTAGGTATAAATTTTGAAAGATTATAGATTACAGGTTGAAGAAACTAAAGATGATAAGTATTTGATTAATTCGTAGGAAAACGTTTGTCAAATTATTTGTTTTTTTATAGAATTATGAAAGTACTTATATTATCTTCAGGGATAACAAATAAAGCATTCGTCAAAAATTGTTTTATATTTCTGCGTTTACTTCCAACTGCGGCAACTTCAAAATTGATTCCAAAAGTAACAGGAGAATTGGTGATATCTTTGTATATATGTATGTATGTATTAAAATTAGAAATGTTACAAGATCGCTGTTTTATGAAGAAAGTACAAAGCATGTTTGCCTGTCACATTTAAACTTTATAATTTCAGAGCTTTATAATGCTGTATGCATACATATGTATTTGTTGTGCTCATTGTATTTTGTAATGATAATTCAGTATTTGTCGTGAAGAAATTGTTGAGACTTGACGAAATATTAACGCATTGAACTTAGCTGGAGATATCTAAAAGTTTTCATTCTGCAGGAGATGAAGTAGGTACATGAATCGGGAAAGTTTATACAAACATACAAGAATGACTATCCTCTGTATATTTAATAAAATTTAATAAGTTATTTTAATTTTTTACATGTACAATTACTTTTCAAACCTCGTGTACATACTTCGAACACCATCATCTAAAACTTACGTCTTCATGGCTAGTCGTGAGGATAGTCATTGGCCAACTTTGCACCGTTGTGAAACGGCCTATTCTCTCGTGTTTATGACGAAGATAAAGATTATTTTCAGTAGATTATCGAATGCAAGCGATCTCATCTATGGCATTTTCTCGTGGTTGAAATTATAAGAGAATTCGTAGATGTCTTATATTATGAAATAATTTTGTTTTATTGCGAATCGTGGGTTAAAGAAATTATAGATATTATAGCGCTGAATAGATAGCTGGAAATGAATGTTTTTATATGCATTATAAGTTCACGTAACTGTCATTTGTTATAAAATAATGATCTGTTCTATAGATTGCAGTTCAACCGAAGTATTATTAGTGGTAACCGTGACACTGCTAATTACACATTATTGATATATGCAGAACAGTATATGCATTTCTACGGAAAGGCATATCCAAAAATATGATTCTACTTACATACACTACCTTTTCTTTTTTTACATAAAACTAAAATATTTATATTTATAATTAATTAAGTCTCTTCTTTATGCATTTACCGACTTTATACCTTCTATAACATCATAAATAAGAAGTGATAATAAGTTATAAAATTGCTGTGTAGTAAGTTGTTAATAAATTATCTAAACTTATACATTAGTAATTTATACGCTCAACTAAAATATCATAATTAACATGTGTTTAGAATTTTGACAGCCTGACATAACATTAATAATAAAAAAACAAAAGTATGATTTTAATAAATTGAATACTGTGTTCACTATTGCATGAATACTATAAATTAATGATTTCCTCAATTAACAAGACCTTACGATACTACCTCAGCTAATTCACGCAATTTCACCAGACGTACACAAAAAAGGTAACAGAAATAGTCGCTAATGTTTGCATATCAGAAGTAAGCACTTGCGAGTATTTGATTTCTGACGATGTAATTAACATTCTTGCTCGTAAAAAAGCCGGCCAATTTGCTGAGATTTGTTTATTTAATTTCCTACTGTTTATGCGATTTTTTTCAATGCCAGTCGGTCTTCTCGGAAATACTACCGAAACAACTTATTGAATTCGAATTTTAGCACATTTTGCGGATGGTTTGGTATAATCAACGCGTGTTCCTTATGTATATTAGATGGAAATGTATGCAAGAGATATATGGTGAAATTTTTTTGGTTGTGTCACGGTTAAATTTAACCAAATAAATATTACTTCTGGCGGACTATATATTTGTATAACATATTAAAAATTGTTAGCGCGTATCCATGCGATAATGAAGTGGGAACATCTCCCTTAGAAGTTGTGTTAGTATTGTAATGTAGCAAGTTAAAGTTGTCAGTGATGTCAGTAGCCTGTTCACGAAATTTTATTAGATAATTCGGAAGCTATACGCGCAGAATATAAACGACTGTATTTTTTTTTTGAGTTATATGCATGTGGTCTATTGAATTTTTATTCCGATTAGTAGTGTGTAAAACACCAAGCTGATATGAAGTTTTAAATTTTAAATATTGGAAAGTTTATTTGGTAACAGTTTCAGTGCATCCAAAATGGAAATGTTTCTAAATTGGTATGTAGATAAAAATTTGTTTTCTTAATTTATTTGAAAATTAAATAGTATATTAAGCATTCGTTCAACTAATTATTTAATTCTAGACGTAAAATATATCGGCGTTAACTAACTTTACCAGTGTGCCAATCTGAAAATTATTTCTTATTAAACAAAAATTTACTCTGAAACACATTTCCAGAAATATCCTGCAAATTGCAGAAGATAGAAACTGTTATTCTTCTTCTGAATATTCGCAAATATTAATTTACGAATAAAAATAAATTGTAGAAATAAATTCTTTCCGTTATGCTATTTCTTGTCTTAGATTTTTAGAAATATCAAAACTAGGAACCAGATGCACTACTTAAACCAATTAATTTATATTTTTAAAGTATTAAACGAAAGTATACATTTTGCTATCTGAAGCTTTCTATTGTGTTAACTATTTAATATTTCTGCACAAATTGTACTGATAATTATCGATTACGATGTGCCTTATCTAATAGTCTAAGTAATCTAATAAGTTTTGGTAATATATGCAATTTATTACTAAGATTGGTATTCCCCACATATGCTTTGCAGAAATCCTTCAAGAAACTATTTATTCATCATATGTATATTGAGTTGTTTCATTGATGATACGATCTAGTCCTCAAGTATTTATAATTCTTGCAAAAATATTTCCAATAAGCAGTCCTACAACAGGAATCTTTCTATTTTAATAGGTTTCATTGAGTGCTTTAATCATAATTGTATTCTATTGTGTGCATTCTGAAGTATGTTATTGTATTAGGCATGCAAATCCAAATGATTTTTAAAAATTGCATTAACACTGCAAATCTGGATTTATTGACCTAGGAATTTTTGAAAGTTTTGCTGTGTAAGAACTGATATCTTTAAACATGACATTTTCTCAAGTTGCGTATTTTATTAGGTTTATATGATTATTACTGCCTCCCTCCCCCTCCTTATAAATTGTAATATGTGCTGCCTATGAATGAACAATATGTTTAAAAAATACATCCATCGAACTAACGCAAAAACAGCTGTCGATGTCAGAAAACTGTAAGATAACGGTGATGTGTCAGTTTTTTTAAATAGCTTTGAATGCTCCTCTCGTGTATTTACAGCTGAATTTGCGTCAACAAGGTCTAGGAGATCTTCTTCAGCACGCAAAATCTTACAGGGCCTGTCAGGTTCATGACCTTTGTAAGATGGGAACAATCTAGCGGTTTCCCGTAATCTAAACACGATATCCATTATGCAAGTATGGAACTGGTCTCGACGATTTGGAAAACGCTGCCTATACGTCAGACATGTTTAACGAACATTTCCACCTGTTTCGCCATAAATGAAAATCATAGTGCAGTTGTGTAAGAATATTCCAAATATCCACATATGTATGTACAACATACGCAACAGACTACAATCTGATTGTGCATTGCACAGAGGTTAAATATCGCCTATCGCTATAGTCACACGCAACATGTATTCCTTAAAACACAGTGGCGCGACGTATATTTTATAAATATCTTTGTATTTTTTTTTTCTCGTGTCTGGGATGGATCTTGCGCAAAATATTTTGGATTTAAGTTTAATAAAATAATATATTTCCATTTTTCATATATTTTACTTTTATTTCAAAGACACCCTGTATATAATACAAGAAAGAAAATAAAGGAAAGCACAAAAATAAATAAGAAAAAGAAAGGAAACTATAGACTTTACGTTTCTCGACAAATGTAAATGGTTTCTTGAGGAACGAAGGATGAATAAGAGAAGTCATAAGGTGAAGCGTAAAAGGTTTGCATTTCTAGTGTGGTTGACACTTCGAGTTACCGTGACCTTCTGTCTTCGTGTACCCAACTTGTACAAAACGCACTGAGACACCCTATATGTACTTAATTCCTGCTTCTTCCTTCTTTATTTCTTAATATATTCTTGTCTGGTATAATTGTTCCAACCCTTGTACGTTGAGTGTGGGTTCCTTTTAAGAGTAGGTACTATTCATCTGATATCACAATCGGCATATATTATGAACACTGTAGAAATATTGCAAGCTTTTTCATAATAGGCATTCGTGCTTGTTACGCAAATTTGACCAAAAACAAAATATTCATACGTCAATGTCAAGTATGCCATCAAGTACCACATTTCAAATATATAGTTAATTTTTATTGTTTTCCTAAGTTTATCATAAATGAGCAGCTATATTGAGATATTTTAGTATTTTTTAATACAGTCAATTTCAAAGCTGTATTGCTTTATCAAACTACACTATGAGGGCGACCTGAAATGTTTCCGGAATCGGCAAAACACGCACGAAGGGTGACGCGGAATCATTGGTAGATAAGGACAACCTTTTTTATGGTAGCTGTCATAATTTCCGACATGTACTGTCGATAGTTGCTGTCTAAGAGCGTGTTTTGTGAGACGGTTTTGGATAAAATCGAATTTCGTGTAGCGATAAAATACTTCCGGATGGCTTGGAAAACGGCCACGGAAGTCCCAAATACTTTGCTAGAGGTTCATGGCGGAACTGCTCATTTTCAGCCATCTCCTAGTTCAAACGTGAGCGCACAGGCACAAGTAAAGAACTACACAGCGGACGCCCAAAAACCGCTACCTACGATGAAATGGTCGAAAAAATTCATGATGTGCCGATTCTAAATTGAGGCTGATAGAGACAGCAGGCATCTTACAAGGGATTTCTTCAAGCGTTTGGGTGAGACTTGGATCCACCACTATATACTGGAGACCAAGAAATAGTCGAAGGACTAGCGAATCGGCTCCGAAGAAAGCAAAGACTGTTCCATCGGCCGGAAAGATCACAGGGACCATTTTTTGGGATTCTCAAGGTGTGATCGTCATTGATTATCTGCAGAAAGTAAGGGCGATCACGAAGAAATACTAGAGCTATTTATTGATACGACTCGATGCAATATTGAATTTTCAGCGGAAAAAAGTACTTTTCCACCACAACAATGCACCGGCTTATTCATCCCTCATTGTCGTGTGCGAATTGAATGAGTTGCGCTACAAATTAGTCTCTCATGCTCCATATTTACCGGACCTATCTCCCAGCGACTTCTTTCTATTGCTAAACCTAAAAAATATCGCTGGCAGATTGGCCTCAAATGAAGAAATAATCGCCATTACATTTGGCCTGTCTGGATACATCCTATTTCTTCGCCGGCTTGAAGAGGCTGGAGCACCGTTCGAAAAAGTGAATTGATCTGCAAGGAGACTATATGGGAAAATAAAAGCAAGAAACCATCACCACATCAATACCGTGCTTTTCTTGTCGATTATTATACATGTTACATGTTCAATATAGAAACATTAATTTTTTCTGTATGATAATAAATGAACTCGCGCGGTTAGAAAAATATCTCTATATACATATATACGAAAATTGCATTCCGAAAAATTACATAATTGCAATTAATTCACATGTTTGGTAGGAAGACATGATGTAAGTACATACATACATATGTATGCCTTCTAGTTACTGGTGCTGGTTCTTGTTAGTGAGTATGTACATGGTGTCCATGAATATGTGGACAATATCTCGGATACATAAAGTTTATGTAAAAATAACACTGTAAGTCTATATATCTTTTTTTGCTAGGATGCACCACTGCTGAAATATTCAACGCTAAACATAGAGTTGGCTAGGGGTGGTTAGGGGCAATGAATTCGCATAAATTGATTGAATATGATTTGCTGATGAAAACCCATTTGCCACATCTGTTTCAAGACATCAGCATTAATTTCGACCAATTAATGTCTGGGCCGGAATCATAGTAGATAATTTACTTGGCGCATTTGTTCTATCGAGACGATTAAATTAGTTGCAATACTTGGAGTTACTGCAAAATAATTTACCAGATTTAATTCAAAATGTGCCACTAGAAACGCGACGAAACATATGGTTCATGCAGGATGGTGCACCGCCTCACTTTAGTCTCGTAGTACGAGAACACCTAAATGATACGTATCCAAATCAGTGGATAGGTCGAGGATGACATATTGCTTGACCTCGTCGTTTACCGGATTTAAATCTATTAGATATTTATCTGTGGGCACACCTATTTTCGTTAAACTTATTTTTTTTCGGAAACAGAGCATTGTTGGAGAGCATTAGGGTTGAATATCTCAGCAGTAGTGCAACCTAGCAAAAAAAGATATATAGACATACAGTGTTGGACACTCTGTATAATTTAAATAACGATTTAGCTCATAACTAGAGCATATTAATTAAGTAACTAATAATTTACTTCTAGTGGTTACTTTTAACAAGGTATAAAGATTGCAGCTAATCTGGGGGCACTTTTATATTTCCAGCGCGTCTAGCAATGTTTGATAATACTATACATTATGATAATGCTGTTATGAAAATGATCAATTGCATACATATTTACTGACTTTTAGGCTCGTGCAGTAGAATATGATTACAAGCAAGTTTGTCGACCGGAACCGTTATCAATACGAATGTCTTAAACCTGAAGCTGAATTACTATTTACCGTATCGTGAAGTTTTTGTCGCTAGCACTAATACAGGCGCTTACTCGATGAACCGGAATGGAATCCAATTTTTCCTGATCCCTTTTATCAATTAAATACAACAAATGAAATTAATTAACTACAAAAAGTATTGTACCGTCGATAGCCATCGAATTATAAATGAATTAATTTAAGTAAACTTATAAAAAAGCACATTATTTATGTGGACCTATTAATTTGTCAAGTTTCTATAAGTGTTTGCCTGTAAAAATCTACCAACATCTGATTCAAGAGAATTCTGCACCAAACTCGTTATCAACATGTTAATGAGTGCTATAAAAGCAAATTGAAAATTTCTTATGTGAAAATAAATCGTGTTCTTCAATTACAAAGCAGGAGATCTAGCTGCGGTCATAACCATTTCTTACGATGAATGAAGTCATTACGAGTCGTACGTATTAAGTTTTTAAACTATAAGTATTATTACTATCACTATTGTTTTACGTAAAAGCCAATGCTAATTTAGTTTGGAACTGCAGTAAATTTCGCATACGTAGGAGATTATTCATAGAACCATTATGCTTTTATTATTTTATTGTAATATCGACTTCTAACTTAATACTCGTATTGAGATGTACTTACATGTATGTATGTAAATATTATATATACCTACACTAATACTAAAGCAATAAGTAGTTATTATTTCTTTATAATATATTGTTCTTTATTTTCAGGTAAGTTTCAATGCTGTATAGTGGCTGATAGTGGTATGTTATTAAAGATTTTTACACGATCTTTACATTATCGATATATTTTATTTCTAGAACTTAGAACCAATTAGTTTTTGGAACTGAATGAAATGGATTCAAATTTTTGTCTTATAACACTAATCAACAAATATAAATTTTTGTTTTAGTTTCTAGTTGTAAATACCTGAATTTGATTCATTTTTGTATGTTGTAGTTCCAGTTAGAAATGGATTTTGTATAAAAATAAAATGCTGAAGAAATTACATGCAGTTAACATAATAAAACATACATAAAACTGAAAAAAACATTCTATTTGACAATTTTCTTTTGTATAATGATGTGCTAGCTCTTCTATAATCAGTAACCATCCGTAATAACCCAACATATTCGCATCCCATCTTCTCTGGTACAGTTCTTTCAATTTTGAAAGGTCTTGATTACATCCTTCTTTATGGTAAGCTGTGAACACTTTATCCACATTATTGAAATTTTCGGGTTTGTTGTTGCCCAAGAAGCCGATTAGTACAGATTTAAAACCATGCCATGCCACCTTTTCTTTTAGTAGCAGAGCCACATAGAAATATTTGTCATTCATTAATTGTCGAATTTCAGAACCCACAAAGATGGCTTCTTCTATCGCTTCGCCAACTTTTGGAAATTTGTTTTTTATATATTGAAAAGTATTACCGATACGGATCTTACCTTTTACAAATACTACATCAGCTTACTTACATCAGCCTTAACTTTATATGTAAAGGGAACAAGTGAATATTTTTTATCGACAAGGCTTTCTTTTATTTTTTTCTCTAACAACTATCTATTTACTTTACCAACGTTTCACAATGTAATGATGCAATTTAGCACGACTAGCTCAATCCCACACAAAGCAAGTGCATTTTGTGAATTCCAGTTGCATTCTTAATAACAAAGCTATAACTTCTAATAGATACCCACATATTTTTCACTTGTATCGTTTGTACTCTACGCTCGTTAATGCCTACAGACAGAAAAAATCTGAAGACAGATTTGAATTCAGGAGGACCCTTTGTTGATCAGTATAATGATCATTTGGGTTTCTTACTAATTGGCAGTTTATTCTCTATTACTTCCTCAAACTTTCGCAGGTTTACATCAACAGATACAACAGGTGTTTCTATTAAAAATTCATTTGTGTTTTACTTTTCTTTAAAAATAAACTAATTTTTCAATTTTTCAGTATACGTCCAAAAAAACTGTTAATTATTAAATATGATTAGCCAGTTCGTACTTATTAATAATTGTAATTGAAAATAAATTAAATTGCTATATACATATACTGTTTTAATCAAAACATTATTTTTGTATCCTGATGAGGCACTATTAGTATTATTAATTACAGAAGCATTACTTTTCTTACAAACGGATAGTTACCACGGCGATAGTCCAAAGTTTTTAATTAAATTTTAATTATCTTTTGATCAGTTATTAATTAAATCTAAACTTATAAATTAAAGTAAATTACAACAATATCGAGTTCTATTTTATTTCAAGACGAAGAAGGTTTCATGCAGTAAGAATAAAATTTAATTAAACTTAGTTTTAAATTTTGAAAGCACTGCATTCTTGATCGATGTCGATTATTTGCTTAATTCAATTGCGACAATGAACACATTAATGCTGATATTTCAAATTATGGCTCTCGACAGACAGATCACAATCGCAGAAGTATACATAATAAGTATGCTGGTAGACTTCTTGTAATAACTGTGTACTGTCTCGGAAATTGTGCAATATTTCAGAGTGTCTGTTTTGTACCAAATAAATATGTATAATAATGTTTTCTCGATAATTGACTTAATGATTTCTGAGAATAATACAAGGAAATTCGTTTTAGCAACTATGGATAAACAGGTTAAAAAGTGAGTCTTTGTCCAAGTTACACGTCTGGCACCTCCAATTACCGTTGAATGTAATCATATGTTCTTGATTGTAGTTTGCTGTCATTAATTTCTTTCAGATACTCACAACGATAACAAATAAAAATTAAGTCACGGTCTGCTTACTAAACTATTAATTATTGTAGTAATCTAGTACACTCATAATAAATTTAATTAAAAGAATTTAAATAAATGAGCTTTTAAAGTTAATGTAAATAATTTTTGGTTTTGAGTGGTATTTAGTTTAATGCTTATAAAAATGCAAAAAAATAAGTAAGAAGGATAAACATTCTGCAAGCTGCTTCCAATAAATAGGACATTACCAGTGTATACATTTGATATTAACAACTGATTTAATTGATAACACCATAAAAATATTTATTAGGTAATTTTGAGTATAAACGAGCAATTTCTATTTAAAAAAGTAGTAAAGAATAGTATCTTATTGCTTACCGTATAGTTGGAAAATCATTTAGAAAGCATGTTTATGGCAGATCCACTTAAAAATAATTAGTGTTTGTTCCATTGCAACAGTATTACGTAATCAAAGCAGGTTAACGAGTGAGTGCAATGTGCATCTAGGTATACATATATTAACAAGAAAATAGAAGTAAATTGAATTTTGTTAACAGGTGTATGTACATATGTGCAACTGCTTTAAAATGTTATTTACCTATTTTCATTCTTATTTAAAATTCTTTAATGGGAATGTTAATACATATTTCCATTATATATCGTTATCAATTGGCGTAAAATTTATGTATGTACAAATTAAATATGTATGTATTACATGATCTTTTTAAAAATGATATGTAGAAAATATTGTTGCTGCATATCATCTGAAAAAATCACCTGAATTAGTCAACGCTAAAGCATTTTATAAGTTCCAGCTGAAGTATTTACTGATCGAATATATGTATGTAGGTACACATACATACACATATGTACATGTATTACCCCATCTTTCTCCAAATCACTTCAATCGGATTGCAAATTTTTAAAACCTATTCTAGTTGCTTTAATATCAATATGATGCTGCTTCTCACTGACAATGAGCTTGTTTTGTTGATAGCCTGCATTTTTGTCTAAATTTCTTTTAACAGGGGAGTGAAGAGTCTGCTGAGGCTGGAGACGAATCTTAAGATTAGATAAGCGTTGAATTTTTTAAATATGCAGTGGCCCTATACGGAAGTTATAACACGTTATACAATTCACTGCTAGTTGTGGCATAGTCCAGTCTCGGCTGTACGGCAAGAACAATTAGTAAAGTCCAGAGGATTGCCTGTTTAGACGTCACTGAAGCGATGGAGACCATTCTCTGGCTTCTCCCTCTGCAGTTAACGTTCTGACTAGAAGCGATTTCAACGTTCTACAGGATAGACTGCAGTGGGTGCAGAAACTTGATAAAGATAGAGACTATATAACATCTTTAATAGTGTTGAAATATCTAGCTCATTTTCAGTTTTACAGGGAGTCCTCAAATCAAAGCTGAGAATTTTTTAGTTTCCTTTATGACTAACTTATTAAAATATATACAGTAACATAATGGAGATCATATGCTTCAAATTTACTTTTCCGATAATCTAGTATTCTGCACTTTAGTTCAGACAATAACCTAAGGCAAGTTAATGAAGACATACATTCTCTAGAATAATTTATAAATTCTATAAAATGTGGTTTGTTGGCAGAATTAGAGGTTTTTTGTGGCTGATGTTTATACTGTTAGCATCACATCTGTACCTTATCTTATTATACAGATATAGAAGAATGCCGCTAAAAATAATTTTATGAGATAAGACTAATATAGGAAAGTTCTACAATTATGCAGGTAAAACCATTCCAGTTCCTGCAGCTTATAACATATGGGTATTGTGAACATGTTGAACACTCAAAATCCTATCTAAACATGGCTCAAATACGGCAGAACAAAAAATAAACTATAGCAACATAAATGTGCCACGCGGCAGGTACCTACCTTGTTTATTACCTAGGGTAGGTACCTACATACTTCCGTTCTGAGCTATATTTACGACATGTACATATATGTCAATAACTAGTCCCAAATTTATAATCTCACTTGCTATTTTAGTTACATCTTCGCGGAATCTCTCTGCACTTCTCTCTCTTCTGAACTAAATGACTAGCTTTTTGTAGGATTGACGATCAGCGCAGGATTATTATGAGCTTATTGTCTGATGAAACT